>JAXRKP010000088.1:27500-45000 GCA_037039925.1 Doris montereyensis | reverse complement strand
AATATGCAAGCTGACAGTAGCCCTAACACTCAAGAATTGAATTGGTCAGCTATTATTATTATGAAGAAGAAGAAGAAGAAGAAGGAGAAGAAGAAGAAGAAGAAGAAAAAAAGAAGAAGAAGAAGAAGAAGAAGAAGAAGAAGAAGAAGAAGAAGAAGAAGAAGAAGAAGAAGAAGAAGAAGAAGAAGAAGAAGAAGAAGAAGAAGAAGAAGAAGAAGAAGAAGAAGAAGAAGAAGAAAAGAAGAAGAAGAAGAAGAAGAAGAAGAAGAAGAAGAAGAAGAAGAAGAAGAAGAAGAAGAAGAAAAAGAAGAAGAGGAAGAGGAAAAGGAAGAGGAAGAGGAAGAAGAAGAAGAAGAAGAAGAGGAAGAAGAAGAAGAGGAAGAAGGAAGAAGAAAGAGAAGAAGAAGAAGAAGAAGAAGAAGAAGAAGAAGAAGAAGAAAAAGAAGAAGAAGAAGAAGAAGAAGAAGAAGAAGAAGAAGAAGAAGAAGAAGAAGAAGAAGAAGAAGAAGAAGAAGAAGAAGAAGAAGAAGAAGAAGAAGAAGAAGAAGAAGAAGAAGAAGAAGAAGAAGAAGAAGAAGAAGAAGAAGAAGAAGAAGAAGAAGAAGAAGAAGAAGAAGAAGAAGAAGAAGAAAGTTACAAATGTTTTTGTAACAGGAATTTCAAGAATGTAGGAAATCTGTTTGAAAAAATCGCATTCAAAAGTTTTCTTTTGTTTCAAAGAAAAATGTCAGTTATGTGCTAACAATACCCTTGAATTTAAACACATTTTAAGGCACTTTTAAGGCAAAATAATTAATCAAGGTATTCATAAAAGATTACTATCACCGAAAATGCAAAGAATACAATTTTCATAAAAATTTACTTCAGCTCACATTTTCTGTTTTCTTGATTCAAACCTGTCTCCCTAACGACGGGTTTTGTCACATTCACACACATTCTATAATACTTTAGAAAAAGACGTTTCATAAAATCCATGCCATTACTGCTAACTTCACAATTAATGAGTAATATTTTGTGAGGGAATGAACACTGTATCCTTTACTTTCAATTGAAAACACACAAAAATACAGCCATTCCACACAAACAAGATATATTTGCAACTTTTATCACTATCACACAGAGGTTGGGGAAAAGCAGTTGAGAGAGTAACTTCGAGGAATAATATATTTAATTGCAGCCATTATAAAACGCCATAATTTATACAGTAAGTACATGTATCAGTAGTCTGCCTGATATGAATGAAATATTTATACTTAAAAATAAAACATCTTGTTCCTTCCAAAAAGGTGTAAAATAGATTTTGGTGGGATATGAATTATATATACTCTTTGAGGTAAACTCTATTCATTTTGTATGATAATATGGCATTTTACCTCAATATTGACGATCTTGTAACAGCTGCTGTCACAGCTCTGTCTGGGCTAATTTTATTCTGAGGAAAGTGTGGATGCCCAGCCACATTTCCTTCCCCTCTGATCCTAGCCACTTTAAAACTTATTCAGAGTAATGTAATGGTTGTAGGGGTATTTCTAAATAGGCCTTTTTGGTAGGAATTCAATTTTTGCCAGGTTGGCGGCCGAAATCGCCTGCTCTTTTTACGATTTCTAACCACCAAGGGTTCTTTTACAAGCACAAAAGCACATGGTACCTCCTAGATTATCGCTTGTCTCCGACCACAGGATAAGGGAGCAGAAGAAACCTGAAAAATGGGCTTTAAATTCAATCCTGCATGGTGGGGGTTTGAACCCATGACCTTTGACATGGTAGGTGAGTGCCGTCCTACTGAGCTATCTATTCCCTTTTGTATGAATCACATGATAATTGATAAACTATTTGGTGTTAGCAAACGGAGGCTGCAGCTTATAATCACAAAACTAATAGGAAGGTGTTACATATATGAATACATTTTTGAGGAACAAAATTCTCTTTGATTTACACGTTTAAAATAAAAGTTGATGGCTATAAGAAAACTTTGCCATTGACATATTGTTTTTACTGTGTAGTCAGTTTTACGTGTGAAATGCATGAAAGTTCCAATAGAATATCTGGTCTCCTACCCATCAAAGTCCATAAAAAAATATGATAAATTAGGAATATTTTGAAAATATATGTCTTAATGAGAAAAACAACACACACACCCACACACATATGAACAAACACACAGACAGACAGACACACACACACACACACACACAAAGCCACATACATAAATACATACAGACATACAAACATACATACACAAACACACAGAGACACACATACACATGTTCACTCTCATGAAAAGAATGTCCATAATCACAGATTTCAGATTAATGTCTGGGGACTAGATTCCAAGAGGAGTAATGGCAGATGAGGCATACGTAGCATAGTATTGTGAAAAAAATTGGGTTGAAAGCCTTATGTTTGTATAGAATATTCATGACAGCTCATGATCATTAAAGAATTAAGTACATAAAGAAAGCTATCATTTATTCAAAAAACAATACATTTCATAACTTGATTTTGAAGGTAATACATACATGAAAATATCAGCAAAGCTCAAATGTAATACAAGTATTTATATAAATTACACCTTAATTCAAATATCATCAATAATTTCAAAGCATTTTCAAACTGTTATATACACAAATTAACATGATAAAGTATATTTTAACAATATTTACAACATAATAATAATATATTGAATTCTTTACATTATTTATTATTATCTATGAAATTTCTTGTTAATTTTTTTTTCTGTAAATTTTTGCTTCTTCTTCATCTATTTGCCTTTTATTGATCACTCCTTTAATTCTTTTGACATTTTACCTGTGCTGATCTGATGCTTTTTAATGAACATAGGTCTATCAAATGTTACAGCCAAATCCTTCATTACACTACTTAAAGCATGATGTTTAAAAAGTTTGTTCATCAACAAATTTAATAATTTATGAAAATTACAAAGTTTTATGAAATGAATACTGAAGACAGAATATCTTCCTTTTTTTCCTTCATCATGTATGTGTATACAAGTATTAGGATTTTTTCTCTTAACTTAAACAATCAAATACCTAAATTAATTAATTTTATACAAATCTTCATCTTCATAATAAGAAGACACAGGTGACAGCCATTAAATTAATGTAAAATATATATTTCCATTAAAGGAAGCCAAAAAAAGGACAACAATTCATGATTGGGTAAATGTAAAACCATAGTGTGATGAAAATACTCAGAAATTGAGTTACTTAGTTCTTATGAAGAAAAAAAGAAACAAAAAAGGAAAAAAGTCAACTTAACTAACAAACTAAACAATAAAGAAATAACCTCATCCCCTCCTCTCCCACACCTAAAAACAAATCAAAACAAAACAATCCCACTCCCAACCAAAACTTTCCCAAAAACAATACAAAATAAAAACTGCCAATAAACAATAACAACCCAACCCCAACCTAACATAATAAAAGCAAATCAAAATATAAACAAGAAATTTAAATGGGAAAACCATTACCGTAAATGAGAAGACTGACGCATATGTTCTAGAAAGATCATGTTAGTAGACATGGTATGGTGTTTGTACATCAAAAAATCATACCTCTTCAGGAGTAAATGATATTTTTAAAATTTGAGATGATTGTAAAATCATCATTTCAAATTATGCACATAATTCGTGCAACTTCAAGGACATGCAAATTGAGTCTTGGGCACACAAAGTGAACCAGTTTACATGTGGTTTGTCTAAGTCCATCAACTCTGCCGCTACATACACATCTGTACTGGGCTACTGATCCCTGCAGCTGATAGTCCAAAAAGCCTTTGCTCCCGTATATGTACAAAACGCAAACAATATGACATAATCCTGAGGAGTTGAAGATAAAATGTTATACAAAGTTCAAACTAATTGTATATTTATATGAAATGTAAAAAGAATTAAAAAAAGACACATCACAGCAGTCATCGTATCAATTTCTATTAAAAATTGTATTACAGTCTACTGCCAATTACCCGACACTGCCCATTCCTGTTAAAAGAATGATGTTGGATAACTGAGATGCCCGATAAATGGATTTGACTCTGGGCATGTAAAATAACATTTTAAAGTCTCAGAATAGAAGGTAGATGTGTACAAAGTAATTTTATCTATGGTCATCACTGTGATGACTTTCTGTGAGTCAGTGATTATAGATTAGTGTCAATACATTGCATAACGTGCGTGTACATGTACTAACGAGCCGTGCTGACCACTTTGTCTGTGTTATTAGGGAACAAAGCATAAGAGACGCTTATCTAAACATTACGTGAAGGTATGATTTTTTCGCCAGGTATTACAAGGATTGGATGTGTCGGATAAGTGAACATTTAATACAGTGAAAGATATCCATTTGTTCCCAGCAAAACAATGTCGGAGTCAGAATTGGCGAGATGTTGGATAGCTATGACAAATAAAGAGAGATTTATTTGTTCTGCAAGTAAGTGCATCGGATAAGTGCCGGTAGGACAACTGACAGTAGACTGTAGTTCAGCACTGCTTTATAATAAATGATTAAATAGACTAGAAAACTACTTGAAAACTTTGATTGATTAATAACGATCTGATAAATATACCAGTTCAATACCTAAGAATCTAAGTTTGAGTTTACTGTTTGAATTCTTGTTTTAAGTCAAAGTCCTATATAACTTCTATCAATAAATTTTAAAGAAAAAAGCCAATTTATTAATATTACCCTTCCCATCCCCTCTCCCCATAAAAAAAAAACAACGACAGAAAAGCAAAATAATCCCACAAAAAAAACCAAACCAAGAAACAAAGCAAAACCATGCCCAAAAAGCAAGATAACTAACGCAACATCTCCCAAAACAAAACAACAAAACAACAAAAAAACAAAAGAAATCCAAAAAAAAACCAAAACAACAACGAACAATACAAAAACAAAAACCAAGGAAGCCAAAACCGGCTGGAAAAACACAGAACTGAATTCTTCCCTTCAGCAGTAAAAACAAGATAAAAAAACAAACCCCACAAACAATACAAGCAAAGAAAGCAACAATAATGAAACAACTCACATCAAATTCATCATCTGCTGGTGCAAATTGAGTTTTTGTAGGTTGAGAAGATGAAGCAGCCAATGTAATCGAAGTGGATTTAATTCCACAAAGGGAAAAATTCCCAACTCCTTGTGGACCCTGTGAGAGAAAATCCCCAAATTACATGAATGATTTAGATCAGCTGATTTTATTCATCTCTTTCTTCTGTTATCAAGAATTTGATGAATATAACAATGAATGACACCAAATATTAAATCATGTCATGTTGTGAGCCATGCATGTACTCTTTAATGTCTTAGTTGTTGAAAATTGGCTTGTTTAAATACTAATGATAATTTCTTTTCCAAAAACCCACTAACAATCATTTGTGGCAAATGTGAGTATGTAAAAGCCAGGCACTAAATAAGTTGCTAGGCTTAGAAATAATCTTCTTTCTTATAGGAATGTATAGTTGAATAACTTGCTCCCTGTGAAGCTATGAATCTTGCGTTTAAATGACTATAAACGTAGCGTAGTACTTCCAAAGATATCCTCTATCAATATTTTTTGTTTTCTCTTTTAGACTATAGTCATCATAATTACATAACACACTGCCAGTAAATGAAACAAGATTTCACAGAGATTTTTCAATCAGTCATATGGAAATCTGGCTTCTTGCAATGATATTATAGAGTTAAGAACTCCAGCAACTTAGGCCCAGGCTTTGTTTTGATCCCAATTAAAGGCAACCCTTCTGATGGATCGGATATAGACCCATGATAAAAGAAGAAAACAAAACCCTCAAAAGTTCCTTATGAAAACACTGTGCATGTAATTAATCGTTTTTGTAATTTTAAAGTTTATTTGAAATAAAGTAAATCAATAGTCCAAAGATTGCTCCCTCAAATAGCTAAAAATGGATAAAAAAAGGGTCAACTCGTCAACCAATTTTAACTTCTTTCAATCTGTAGATTTGATAAAAGGCAATGAGAATTTAAGTTGGAGGAAGTAAATAAAAATATTAATTTACTATTAAGTTTCAAACTATAATATAACTGCAGCCGTATGCTTGATGGACAATATGAATTTTGAAAAATTTTTGATACTTCATTTAGACAACTAACATTACCATTTTACATATAAACCAAATTTTAAATGACATTCAACATATCATTCTCAAAAGTACGGGGGATTCGGTAGTCCAGAGGCAAGGTGTCTGCCCCTCAACCCAAAGTCGTGGTTCAAGCTCTGCCAACGGTTGAACATTTTTTTGAGTAAAATCTATCCCCCTGGTCCAGGTAGAAGGATGAACACCTAGTCCAATAGGAGACAGACGATAAAAAGGAGGTCCTGTATGCAGATCACAACACTGTGCATGTTAAAGATTACTGGCTGCTCACAGGGCAAAAAAGCAAGTAAACCTCCTTTAAGGCCATGAGCTGGAGCGTATCTCAGTTTCTATAGTGTGAAGTGGGACAGGTGATAATAATCACCTCCTGGACAGGATGCTAGTTTGACCCAGGTTTTACTCCCAAGCTAGTGCTTGTACCTATTTTGCACCTGGGTCCAGGAGAGGAATACGACTTAAGTGTCTTTCTTAAGGAATGCAATGTCGGGCCTGCCATTGTCAGGATATGCACCCGGGCCCTCATAATCTCCAGTCCGCAGCCTAACCACTGCCACTGATGGCACCTGTTTACAGGGTAGTCCAGGAAAATTTTTAAATCCTACCAAAACCCAGAGATCATCTTAGTTGTGGATGAGGATAAATCAAATCAAAAGTATGATTGAAAGAAAACTGACATGAATAGCGATGGTATGAGTTTGATGAAATGCAAATATTACTGATCAGAGTCTATTAATTGAGCCTGGTCCCCCGGTAACAAGTAAAATGGGCGTAGTGCCTAACCATTGGTATTCTGGTGAGCAAGACTACATCGCACTATGGGAGTTAAAGTCGTGGATTTATCAGCCAATCAAAACAGCTGTACTATATTGACTTTGGCAAAGTGTTTGTCAAGATGTCTATGCCCTTGTTGAAGTTGTTAAGGTGATATTTCAAGCAAAAATTTAACAGTTTTCAGCATGAAACATGCAGAAACTGAATCTAGCCTCTTAGTGATAGAATTGTGAGGAAAACACTATTCACTACGCAAGAAGTCATTGATTATTTTGAGTTTTTTCAGAACAAGACTGGTAAATGAGGATTGCCCTGAAAATGACATGACAGTGAAATACTAGTGACGATTAACTGATCATGGGGGCATCTCCCCACTGCCACTAGGGGTGTAAACAATGATGATGGAGAGACAGCACCTGTTAGGCTGATTGGATCACAAAGGTGGAATTCTGGCTTTAATAACTGTAGGTAAGTCATCATATTACTTGCATGTAAAGTTACAAGTTTCTTACGATTTTTATAAAACAAGCCTTCAAAATTCGTATATCAAATATTGGTGTAAATTGCTCAAGAGCTTACACAGTGGGTCATGGTAGGCTCAAAGAATGAATTATGCATCTCTGTATCAGAGTCAATTTCCTGAAGTTTCAATATAAATTAAATTCTTCTGTTGTGAGAATAATGTTTTAAACAAAATTTTACTTACTTTTGGACCAGGTGTCAAAGAAATGTTGGCAAGCTCAGTTCTTAAATCCTTTGACATATTTTCAAACACCATATTTGTTTTTACTTGATCAGCGACTATTGTTTCCACTTGTTTCTGTAAAAACTATATGAAGTGGAAAGAGTTAGAGAGGAAAGAAAAAGTAACCAAAAGTGCCAAGTAGTTAAATAATGATCATATCATCTTAGAAAGGCATAAAGGTATATTTTGTTTAAGGTTTTTGACTGATCAAACCAGATAAAAGGATTTTGATTTCTTTCTGAGGCAATAATACTTTAGGAACAAGAAAAGCTACCAAATTATATAGCATTATTATAGGAACATACCGGTAATTACATAAACTGGAAATAGTCATTTACTTCAATAAATACTTTTAATTAATTTAAACTCTCTGGATTTAACTTAACTTTAATTATTTTCGTTTTCTTTCAGGGCAGTTATAATGATAAAAAAATAACTGCGAATGACCCAATAATTGAATTAAAGATGAAAGAACATAGTTTGTAAAGCGTGATCTATTATAGCTATACATTCCTTTACCACCATAACACTACATATTCATATGTCTTTAAAAAAAAGAATATGATTACTTTCTCATGCTTTAAGTGATAGAGATATCCATTCTCATTAAAAACAAATAAAATTGTCGCATATCAAGTGAGATAAATAGTTGTTTAATTCATTTTCACATATGAAATGAAAAAGAAATTTAAAAAATTGACAATGCAATAATGAACTTACCTGTGCTGATGAGAAAGAATTGTTTCGATAGAGATCGAGAGAACTTTTTAGTCCCAAATTCTGAGAGGACAGAATAAAAAAACCCCACTAAATTATTTGCAATATTAAGAATGTTTGAATACACAGACATGTTTTTGACAAGTAATACGCTGATAAGAAAAAAAAAGGATGAAATTGAAAATTTAACCAAAAATGAAGGTGGCGTAGGAGTTAGATAAAAGGAAGGAAAGTTGTAGTATCGAGATGTTCAAATGATTTTGAAGAAGTTTTGAAAAAATCCAATAATAAGCTGGAAGTGTAAAAGTATGTGTGGTACCGGTGGCCGACTGGTTAGACTGCCGGACGGGATTATGAGTTTCGGGTTCAATCCTCGCAAAGCTAGGCTTGATGATGTGTTCCTTGGGAAAGACACTTCACACGCATGTTCCTCACTTGACCCAGGTGCAAATGGGTATAGTCACTAGCTTGGGAGTAAAAACCGGCGTCAGTTGGCGCCTGTCCAGAAGGTGATTATTATCACATATTCCACTTCAAGCTATAGAAACTGGGGTAAGCTCGGCTTTATGGGCCGTAATGACTTAGTAAAACTATAATATGGAAACAAAAGAATAATATTTTATGCTACTCTCGATCCTTCATGAACACCCACCCTCCTGCATTCCACACCCCCCTCTCCTTTCTGCTCGGATAAACCAACACCAATAAACAATACTAAATAAGGAACAACATTTTTTTTTCTCTCCCTCCACTCTATGCCAATTTTAAAAGTGATATGCACAGGTGTACCTCCATTCTAAGTTCTTCCACTTTTGACTTCAATTCTTGTATGTCTTGAAACCCATCATAGTTTGACACATTTACAGGTGAAGTGACAGATGGGGAGGCGATCCTTGAACAAAAAGGACTTCCTTTTGATTAGAATCATCTCCTGGGGACAAATTTTTGATTGTAAATATACTGGATTTCAAAAGTGTTAAAGGAGAAAAAAAAAATGTTAGACACAAAAACTAATTAAATTCATTAAACTGATCTCTATTCAGATTCTTGGGAAGAAATATTGGAATAATGTAATTTATTATACAGCACAAAAGTCAACTACATTGGAAATCTGGCGCATAGAGGTGAGGACTTCGGTACTTAGATCCGGGGCCTTGGTTTGATCTCAATTAAATGGACAGGATCTATACCGTAATCCTATGAGGCAAAAGGAAAAACCTCAAAAGTTCCCTCTGAATTCACAATGCATGTCGCTAAATCAAGTTTTGTAATATTAAAAGTTGTCTGTAACTGTTATTTCTGATACTATACAGTTTTTGCTGTACAAAAGTCATAAACACTTTTCAGTGCCAAATCGTTTCCTTTCACCTTTTTGCTCTTGTAATTTTTGGTGATAAAGTTTGCAGTATGTAGAAGATGTCTTTACATGTATGCATTTATGTTGATAAATAATATGTCATTGTGTACATATAATATATAGGTATATTTTGTTTGTCTACCTGTTGTTTTTATGTATGAATAATGTATATGTACATATGAATGGATGTTTGTTTGTATGTATGTAGTTTTGTGTGTGTATGCAAGTATGTATGTATATTATATTATATTATATGTATGTACGCATATTTTATATATGTATGTATGTATGTATGCATGTGTATGTATGTATGTATGTATGTATGTATGTATGTATGTATGTATGTATGTATGTATGTATGTATGTATGTATGTATGTATGAATGTATGTGTGTGTGATTGTATGAACATAATATGTATGTTGTATGTTACATGTATGGGTTGTAAGTGTTGTGGAAGTGTGCATGTGTGTGTATGACAGAGAAAGGTCCATTTTACATCATCTATCTTGTATGTAATCTGATTTTTTGTTAGATCTTGATATAATTTTCCAAAGGAATCTACAAATGTCCTCTAATTGTATGCGTCCCCTCTAATCTTTGCCTCTTCTCCATTCATTCAAAGTAATGAGTCAGTCAATAAATCTGAGGTACAAGAAGAAATAACAGCAGGGAATAAAAACAAAAAAAAGGAACACGTACTTGATAATAATACATATATACTAATGCCAAGGGCGGACATGGATGCGATGAACATAAAAAAGAACAAGCAAGGCAGCAAGCATTCACGTCGATTCCTGTTTTCCTTTTTTCATCGAATGAGGGGCTTTACTCTGACTGGTTAATTGTGAGTATGTGTGAGGGAGGGTGCCATCGTCACGCATCCTTTCATGACGTATTGGCGTGGTATTTCTGAGAAAGGGAATAAAAGAATGTGCAGTTTTTGTTAGACATTTTGATGTATTGATAGATTTGGGTAAAACGTAAAAGTCTAATATTTATCTTTGCAAACACTTTTCTTATAAACCAAAAGAATATGCTGTTGTGATCATTTGTCAAAACCTTCGAAACCCTAAATCAATAGTGATATTTAGAGGTTCTATGTCATGATAGTGTTAATCTGTCATCCTTCTCAATGGGCAGCAAATGCCATTGATATTTTTAAGAATCTCCTAGGAAAGCTCTGTTTTCTAGTAGAGCTAGACCGGTAGAGTATCTGACCATAAATTAAAGGCAAGTCCCATTTTCTCATATGACAGATTTTTCAAATAAGCGGATCTTGTTGTAATCAGATAATGATGTAGATAAAGATATAAATAAGAGTAGTATGGAGGATATATGTAATATTCATATTTATACAAAAATACCTGAATCATTGTTTTAACAAAACACAATAGGGTTGTAAGTCTAATAAAGTTCATTTTTACACTTAAATGTAAAGTATTATACAGAAATAATCCCCCCGATAAACAAGTTAAATTAAAAACAAACAAACAGCTGCTAATGAGACAGTAAGAAGAGGCCATTGACTCCTCAAATTGTATCCCAGATCCTAATCTTGCATCCATCACCCTTGTTTATTTTCTTCTTCTTCTTCACAGTAGCTGGTTTATTCAATTCTTGACTATCACTGTCATTGCACATGATTTAGAATTTTATCACAAATTATTAATCCTTGATTTTAAAGTGATGTATCTAATTCTTCAGAGTAACTGACCAATTCCATTCTTGAGTATTACTGTTGACATGCATATTTTTGACTTCAACATATTTTTTAAATATATATGTACTATATAATCATCATGAAATGATTTGAAGAGAACTCACTGAGTGGTCCTGATACAAACTTCTGGCTCAGGTAAATCACTCGCTCTCCAAACTGTTACGCCAGACAGATTAACAGGTGGTAGAGGGTGTATATTGCTTCTTTGTGAGGAATTTTGATTCATATTTGATACAGTTTTTTCATTTTCTCTGTCAATGTAAAAGGCAAAGTTATCTTAATGCAATAGTAGCAAACAAACAAAAAAATGCACATAAAAATAATTGAATTCACTTTCTATCAAAGTGAGCATGGTAGTATCTTTTTACACTTTTTTTGTTTCAATGGTAGGAAGCAAGATAAGTAAATAAAGTCAAAAAGCTCTACTATGTAATCTGGACATGTTATGCCTGTGAACAATTTTGTTAGGTTTTCTTACAATGTGCTTCCATGAAAACATGATAATGATATTGTTTTTTTTTTATCACCCCTTATACTACTATGTAAAATATGAGATTGCTTGCTGATCACCCATTAAACTACAATGTGAAACATGAGATTGCTTTTCTCATCATCAATTTAATTTAAATGTAACACATGAGAATGCTTTTTTTTATCACCCATTAAACCATGATGTAAAACATGAGATTTTATATTTTTTATCACCCATTAAAACTACGATGAAAAACATGATATCTACATTTTTTTAATCACCGATTAAACTACGATGAAAAACATGATATCTACATTTTTTTTATCACCGATTAAACGACGATGTAAAACATGATATCTACATTTTTTTTTATCACCGATTAAACTACGATGAAAAACATGATATCTACATTTTTTTTATCACCGATTAAACTACGATGTAAAACATGCTATCTACATTTTTTTTATCACCGATTAAACTACGATGAAAACATGATATCTACATTTTTTTAATCACCTATTAAAAACTACGATGAAAAACATGATATCTACATTTTTTTAATCACCTATTAAACTACGATGTAAAACATGATATCTACATTTTTTAATCACCTATTAAACTACGATGAAAAACATGATATCTACATTTTTTTATCACCTATTAAACTACGATGAAAAACATGATATCTACATTTTTTAATCACCTATTAAACTACGATGAAAAACATGATATCTACATTTTTTTAATCATCTATTAAACTACGATGAAAAACATGATATCTACATTTTTTTAATCACCTATTAAACTACGATGAAAAACATGATATCTACATTTTTTTAATCATCTATTAAACTACGATGTAAAACATGATATCTACATTTTTTTTATCACCGATTAAACTACGATGAAAAACATGATATCTACATTTTTTTTATCACCGATTAAACTACGATGAAAAACATGATATCTACATTTTTTTAATCACCTATTAAACCAATGTAAAACAAGATTTAAAAAAAATCACCCATTAAACTAAGATGTAAAACATGTGATTGCTTTTTTTAATCACCTATTAATCCACGATGTAAAACATGAGATTGCTTTAAAAAAAAATCACACTTTAAACTACGATGTAAAGATGTGATTTTATTATTTTTATCATCCTTTAAATTATGATATAAAACATGACATTGCATTTTTGTTATCATCCATTAAATATGATATAAAATATAAGATTGCTTTTTAGTCACCCATATAACTACAAGATAAAACATGAGGTTGCTTTTTTTTTGTCCCCATTAAACACATTTACAAAATATTCATGTTTGTGAAACAAATATAACAGGCAAACAATTAAAAAACTTTAGTTATGACAAGTGAGAGAGATGGCTGAAAGTGCAGAATTGATCTGTACTTGACAAGAATATATATGAAAACAAATTTCTGATTGTTTTGAAATCAACTTTAAGATAACATAGATATAAATACTATCAAAAATTAAAAACAGAATCTCGATTCACATACAATAAATGTAAGTATATAAACGTGTAGATATTAACACTATCTTTAAGAAGATGCTATAAAAGAATACATAATAGAAGTCCAATTGATTTCTACAATCTATTCTAAGGAACCTGAAGTGCCAGTGCCTGTAGCTCAGTCTGTAGATCGTCTGTCTACCACCCAGGAGGCCCGAGTTCGATTTCCCAGTCCCGGTAAGTTTTTTCTGGCCCTACTGTCGACTCAGCAACGAAATGGGTAGCTGGGTCTATTCAGATTCAGCAAAAGCAGTGGCACACTACGACACCATGCATGTTGCTGTATGCCTAGAACTATCAGGACTTGAGTATGGCTCTTTCAATAGGAAGCCATTATTTAGATAGTTCAGGAAAATGTGTGATTTTCAACAATAACAAGTACAAATCTTACCTTTCGTTTCTTGTAGTCCCTACTAATCAAATCAATGTCCTCGTAATGCTGCTCTAAATGTGTGGGCACACGAGAAATGGACAAAGAGCACGCAGACGACATTGACGGGGAGATGCTTTCCAAACTATTTTCACAATCTCCAACACCTTAACGAAAAAATAAATAAAAATAAAATAAAAAATAAAATAAAATATGATGACAATAGAAAATACTCGCAATTAAAACAATCCAATGACAGAATAAAGCCCTACCCAATCATCTTATAAATGATTTCATCCATCTCCTTCGATGAAAAAAGTCGTATCAATAAGTCGCACACAACCGGCTCACAATATATATCATACATAAGGCAACCGTGAGATCATTGCCTTTATAATGGTAAACATGGTTAAAACCAACTAACCAACCAACCGACCAACCAACCAACTAACCAAATGGATAAAGCAAGACCAATGGATCAGCTGAGAAGATGCTGTGGGCACATTTAGAAACGTTAATTGAAAAGATCCACAATGCAGAGCTACCTATCACAAACGATATAGAGCTACATGTATATTTATGGAATTTCCCCCTGCTAACATAAATGGCATTCATTAAATTTCTTTGAACCATTGGTAACATACCTGGCTTGTGTTAAGAGAGATGATCATGGTTTCCTATAATGTTTTAAAGTTTTGTTTTCCATCCGCATTTATCAAAATATTTTACATATCCTTGATTGTGATTTCATCAATCTATTTTAGTGTAGCAGGAATATCCTGATCAGACCTGTGACTCATGCGAGTTCAAGTCATACTCGCTGCAAGTCTGTAATTAGTACTAATAGTAAATGTTCTTAGCAATGATAGTCAAGTGGTGGGCAATCAAGACAATAAGTTTTACTCATTATTGTCGGAACAGTAGTAGCGGATCAAGTAGTATAGGGAGAATCGAGTACATTTTATATCCCATACTCTCTCTGTGTCTCTCTCTGTGTCTCTGTCTGTCTGTCTGTCTGTCTGTCTGTCTCTCTCTCTGTCTGTCTGTCTCTCTCTCTCTCTCTCTCTCTCTCTCTCTCTCTCTCTCTCTCTCTCTCTCTCTCTCTCTCTCTCTCTCTCTCTCTCTCTCTCTCTCTCTCTCTCTTGTATACAGCTGAAACATGGTGCATCACACATCATCTTTAAGAATGGAAGCGTAACAACCATCTGGTGGATTAGATGGACGGCAGGCAGAATTGCAGGCAATGATTTAATTGACAGAAAGGAACGCCAGCGATTGGAGGAACCCCACAGACCCAGATATTTTCCCAACATCCACTAATAAAGGTGATTTCGGGTTTTCTTTGTAGGATTTGTTTATTTTGCCCGGACTGACCTGTAAACAACCAACGAATCTTTAACGTGCACAGAGTGTTGTGATCTACACACTGGACCCCTTTTTATCGTCCGTCTCCGATGGGACTAGATGTCGATCACCTACTTGGACCAGGAGGGGGTGGGGGAGGGGGTAGCTTTTGCTCGAAAAACTCGACAAAACTGTTCCACCTTTTGGTTGAGAGGCCGACACATTGCCTCTGAACTACCGAGTTCCCTTTCTTTTGTGTGTTGAACCCATGTAAATGACACACTTAATGGGCGATTAACCAAGCTGGCACGTGAGAAATCTCAATGGCAGAGTTTTGTTTATGGCTTTCATCACAGCCAGGGTAAAATGTATCATGATGTATGCAGCCTATGCTCCTCCCCCACTCACCTCAACACACACGCATAAACACACTAAACACATACCAAACTTCCGAACCACTGCCTTTCACCCATGTATCCCATCCTCTCCCCCAAAAAAGCTACAAAAACACCCCAACCCCCCCCAAACCAAACCCCTCCTACAACAAAACAACCCAAAAACAGAATCCAACAACCACCAGAAGAAAAAGAAAGAAAAAGAAATAACAACAACCCTACAATAAACAAAACCTTTCAAATACACTCTCCTAAACACACCCCCCCCCCCGCGACTAAAAATTAAAACCCCCAAAACAGGACAAAACCAAACCAAAACCAAACAAACAATCACTCATCGATCCCCCTCCCAAAACATATATTAGTCCCTAAGCCTTCAACAAAAATAGAATGACATCCACCACTAAAATAACGTCAACGGTATCATTAAGAGCCAAAAAAACCCCCAACAATCCCAAGAAAAAGAAAAAAAAGAAGGAAAAGAAAATGACAAAAAGACCTGTACATCAAAAATCGAACTAAAACTACCCCCCCAAAAAAAGAAGGAAAAAAAAGAAGATAGAAACAAATTAGCGACATGTCTTCTCCAAACCCCCCCCCCAAAAAAAAAAAAAAACAACAACAAACAAACAAAAAAACAAAACAAAAAAACAACAAACCTCAAGTCATTTTACATCCCTCCATTGCTACTCATTCCGCTCCAATTGAAAGCCAATAAAATGTCCACAACCCCCCCCCCCCCCCCGAAAAACAATTCAATGCATAACCATTCGATCATGGTTGCACTTGGTTTCCAATGATTTTCTCACCTGAGTCAAAGCGATTGACACGGCCTCCTCTTTCATTGATGGGTCTCTCGTGAGATATTCTATCAGTATCATCCTCGGGTTGAGATATTTTATATGAGAGCACCTGAGCTTTCACCACAGGAGGAGGTGACGAGGGAAATTCTGTTGGAGTCAGGTAGCCATTCATGCCGACGCCGTCCTCTTCAACGTAGTCGCACCCAGGGCCATCGTGGCAAAAGACAGAAGAAGGGACGGCGTATCTTTTGGCAACTTCGTGATTTCTGCTTTGCTCCATGTCGCCATCTTCTCCTCACGCTTCTCGGCTTTGGTTGCCAGTCGTTGGATTGAACAACTGTATTATTGCAATTTGTTTGTTGTAGTTGTTTTTTAGGGATCGCAGGCGGCGCGTGTTTTGTAGACGGAGACGTGAAATCTTGCATCATCACATGGTCGCCCCTTTCTCTGCTCTCCTCCTTGGCAGGCTCGTTCGAGTGAATGTTAGATGGATCATTCGAATACATTATGAGAGGAAGACGACTTTCTGAAACCGAGTACTCATTTCTGTTGAACTCTACCCTGAAAGTAAAAACCAAAAGCAAAACGGAAAGAGCATCGTTAGGATGATAGACATTATACCACTTCTTCAATTCCAAAAAAAAGAAAAGAAGGGAAATATCTACATATTACATTTATATATATATATATATATATATATATATATATATATATATATATATATATATATATATATATATATATATATATATATATATATATATATATATATATTAATCGTCCAAACTCTTTCTTTTACATTAAACAAGACCTAAAACAAGAAAGAATAAAGATGTAAAGCATTAATTCTTCAAATTGTTTCCAGTTTCTTGTAACAAATATATTTAAAAAGAGGGATCCAACACATGCAGTGAAATTGCTATCATTCTATGTATTCAGGTCTGAAAAAAGTATGTCGACGTCTCATAATTGTTGATCCGATGCGAACGTGAGGTATGTTTCAAGAGATTCAAAGTATCAATCTGAACCGTGTCCTTATCATACTTGTTTACTCAATTCAATTTAATGCAATAAAACTTTATAGTCCTGAATAAGGTACACACCTCACACACACATACACACACACACACACAC
>JAXRKP010000088.1:5000-15000 GCA_037039925.1 Doris montereyensis | reverse complement strand
TACATCCACTCATTCACCCATCCATCAACCAATCAGTCAGTCATCCAGTGCATCAATCAACCAATCAGTCAATCAATCAATTAATCAATCGATGGATCAAGTAAATAATCAATAATATAATGGGGAGTGGTTTGTATATAAAAAAGGTAACGGTGTATATAAAGTAAAAATCATAGGATCGGGATTATATTTAAATTCATAACTAACACCCCCTAAAGACTGGGAGTTGGTGGATTTATATGAAAAACGGAGATGGATGGTTTGATGGATCTGGTATATTTCCTGATATTCTAAAAATGGATCACGAAAACATTGTTGAGAAAATATATCCGCGATTAACTGCTGAGCCTTCTAATCCACCTATTGAAAATGAATGTTGATATAAATAAGATGGTTGATGTAAGTCTCAGTCGTTTGAGTGATATAAAGGAAATGAAAAATTATTTACAACGAAACAGTGAACAGAGAAGGTCATTATCTAAAAAATACAGTAAAGCAACTAATGCATTACATTATACTAATTATGTATTAAATACTTTTTGTCTACGTCCGCTACTGCTGGTGTTTCGACTCTATCCCCAATAGTAGTATTACCAGTTAGTTTAAGTTTATCGGCATTATCTGCTGTTTGTGGTGGAATGTTATTACTCTTGGGTAAACTAAACAAAAAGTTAAAAGTCAAAGAACAGAAACATGGAGGTATTTATACATTAGCAGAAACTAAATTAAATACGATTGAATCACCTATTTCCAAAGCACCCGAAATTGGTCATATTGAACATAATGAGTACGGTACCAATTTATTTGAGATGAATAAAATAAATTTAATCAATACAAAAAAAGTATTAGAGCATCTAAGAATAATAAAAGTTTTATGAAGAAGAAATAAAAAGAAAAGGGTAGAAAACGAAGTAAGAGAATCCTTTAAAAAGTTGTTCAATAAAAAATTACTTTAAAAAAAGATGATTGGAAGAAACGTGATGAATTAGTTAAAGAGTACATTAACTTAAGAGCTCAGTTAAAAGATATATTTGTTTCTGAAAGGCTTGGGGAGGAATATAGACAAGATAATGAAGAAAACAAGGGAGGAAATTACGAAATAAACTAATCTATTGAAAGAACGAAAATAATTATTTGATCAAGTTTTAGAAAAAAAACCAAAACACGCCAGCAATAGAATATGTTAAAGATAATGAAGATAATAAATATGATTTAGGTGAATAAGGAGAAAATACTTATCAACTGCATTAAATAATAAGAAACTTTGTGATTCAACCTTTGGACCGAAAATGGTTGGTAAAAAACTTGGAAATAAACTTTACTCTCGAATACTGATGATGATATCATAACTACTGTAAACAATATGGAACTGATGGTTTATGGAATTATTAACAAGAATGAAACCTAATGAAATTTGATTACTAATAAAGATAAAGAAGCATTTGAAGATATAATGATAGACACAAATAATCTGTTTAACGAAAACGAAAGTATAAAAGGAAATTGTCGTGGATATAAGTATGCAAACTTTATTAAACCCATCATGCAATAACAGTTTCCATCAAGAACTCCAAAGACAAAATATTGGTGATGGTATATCAGTTATTCTACTTTGTAATCCTGATGAACTAATTGAAAGAACGGGTTTATTATTTGCTAGTAAAGGAGCTGGTAACACAGGTGTTGATCAAGAGTTGAAAGAAATAGTCAAAACTTTATATAAGAAGAAAATTATTGATAAGAATCAATTGAAAAACCTTAATGATCGTGATAGCTTTAATAATTTATTTTGTTCCTTTTAAAAATGATAAATTATTCAAAACTCGAATTAAATACTGGAAGCGGTAATGGATGTTATTCAAAACTAAATTAAATAATGGAAGTGGTAATGGGTATTATTCTAATATCGAATTAAATGGAGCCGGATTACTTGATTCTATAGTTAGTGCTGTTATATCTCAAGCAATAAAAGAAGTTGCAACAAATGTTGATAAAAAAGTTGCAGAAAACGCTAACTGATATTGGTAATAGAGGAACGCAAAAAAATGGTTAATAAGATTATTCTTCCTAGAAAATAACAAACTGGAGGTAGTCTATCAGATACATTTAAAAGCACCCTTTATAAATTAACTATACCAATTAAAACATATTAAAAAAACCAATTGTAGATAATTATCGTTTTCTATTTTAAAGAAATTTTATGTGTGACTTTTCCCCTTTAAGGAGAATCACAAGGGGTTCGCAGTATTTCAATAATTTCTGATGTATCGTTGATAATTTCAGTAAATCCAAGATCGCATTGTAACAACTCTTGATATTCTTCACACATCACACTAAATGTTATGTACTTATACAAAGTAGATATCTTTATGTGAAATCTTTCTTCAATAAAACCATTAAAGTCATTAACTGTATAATCATGGAATATATAGAGTAACTTAACATTTCTTAAATACTTCCCAAGGTCGTAATAATAGATCTTATTCTTTTTATCAATATATTTTACTTTGTTCATCAACTGATCACATTTGTTAAAAACTTCAACATCTGTTGAATTGAATATTTCTACTGAGATGACAGGTGGAGGTGAATCACTTTCGTACTTAGATAACCTTTCTCTTAATTCAGAGATAGGAATCTTTCCTCTTTTAGGGTTATTTTTTCTACACTAAAATGTATATAATCAGTTAGATTAACGTTTTATCTTTTAATATGTTTATAAAATAACTTTAATTTAGTTTTAGAAATACAATCGTTACGAATATCATTGAGCAGATTATTGATTTCCATTTTTATAAAAAAAAAAAAAAAGTAGTTTAAAATTTGTTTTTCAATAACTCGTTAGTATAAAAAGGACCATATATGTAATATGATTAGTATGTAACACCTTGTCAATACATTTTTTCTGAATACCAGTTACAAGTGTAACCTTTCTCAAAGTGTTTTCATACTTAGTGATTCATACTTTGCTTTGTAAATCACAAATATCATCTTGATATACTCTTTCATAAATATCATCTTCATTTTCTTTTTTTTTCTTTACTGGTGTCATCTTAATATTATTGTGAAAAGTGTTATTGTATTCTTTTCCTATTTGATCTAATACATTGTAGTATTTTGTTGTATTATAAGCAGTGACATACTAAGAAATATTTTCCTTAAGAGTTCTATTAAAACGTTCAGCTACACAGGACTTTTCTTCGTTCTGTGTAGAATATAATTCCATGTTTTCTTTCTTAAGTAAATCTTTTAAAGTTTTGTTATAAATTCCGTTTCTTCATCTACCCATAACTTTTCAGGTTTCTTTCTTTGAATAACTGTTTAAAAGCATATGTTACTTTTAATCGTGTTTTAGTTTTTAATGGTATTACGAAAGCAAATTTACTAAAAACACCAATAAGAGTTAGAAGATATTTATAATGCTTATTTTGTTTTGAGTATTTCTGCACGTCGACAAGATCTGCCGACTATATTTCATCTACCCCGAAGACAACAACTTTTCTTCTAGGAAACTTTTAAATTACTTTTTTAAAAATGTAATTCATTACTCAATTCATTAGTTCACGGTTCGTCACCTAGTCATTTAGTCCCCCAAACCTAATGTTTTCTTCGTACCAATGGCGTTCTGCACAACCCTTTTCTCGATCCATTCTCTGAATCCGTTTGTTTTCAGAGGTTCTATTCTATCTAACATCTCTTTATCACAGTTTTTATTTTTTATCTTTGAATTTAGGTGTGTCTATATAACATATATCATGAAGTCTAGATATTTCATCCACTTGATTATATGGTTTAGAATGTGGTAAAGGATTATCATCTTTATCCAGTCTATTCTCTAATTTAGTAAAAGGTCCAGTAAATTTATAAGATAGTAAATGCATTTCTGGCATCTTGTTAATAATTTTATCCGCCAATCCTTCACCTTGGTGCTTTGCGATAAACCCTGTTGATTTTAGAAGTCTAGATTTTTATAATACCACATATAACACATATACCGTGTAACATGTTTCTATTTTTTAAATTATTTTTTACATTTGAGACAATATATGTGCTCCATTTTTATAAATAAATAAATGGAACGTAGTGATGGCATTATTGAATTTTAAGTGTTGAAGATTTGATAATTCCTAACAAACCCTTATCAAACTATGATTTAAAGGATTCTATAAAACAATTAAAATTTAAAAAATTCCGTGTGGTTTATCTTAGAGATGAACCACCTTCTAAACCACGTAAGAAAGAATATGCAATAGTTTATCTTGCCGACTCGTCATCACTAGGAACTCACTGGGTATGTTATTATAAAAATGATGATAAGAAATATTATTTTGCTTCATATGGTATTCAACCTGTTTTAGAATTAGAAAATTATCTAAATAATCCCGAATACAACATTTATCAAATACAAAAGTCGGGGGTTATTTGTGGCCATCTCTGTTGTTTTTTTAAAAAGAAAATAACTTTTTGGTTATGATTTTGATGACATAATTTTATCATTAATAAAATGAGTGTTAATAAGTTTGGATACACAGAGTCAGATGAAGAATACGATCATGATAATAAAATGATGTTTCCTTGTCATAGTCATGAGATTAATCTTGATGATTTAGAAAATGTAGAAGGTTTTAATAGTCAAAGAAAAAAATGAGTTATATGGTTTGAGATTAGATAGTAATGGTATATATAAAAGAAATGAAATTAATTTACCAGATGATCTAAAACTATTTGATAAAAAAGAAGTAGAAAAGAATACAAAATTGAATGTTGTATTTCATAACAACAAATGGAAACTAATTAAAGATAAACACGAATGGGATATTAATATCAAAGTTAAAAATAATACAGTTAGTTGTAAAGGGGATTCGCTGGATAAATTGAGAATATATAACTCAGGTAAAATGTTTGGTAACTTAGTTTCAGTTAAAGAATATAAAAACTAACTGTATTAACATCATGGTGAGTATTTTATTGCTTCAAATAAAAAGAATAATAATCAAACCGCTCTTGAGTTTATTCCAAAATTTGAAAAATGACATCAATGATCTGAAAGAACCACCAATTGGGTCAACGTTTTTTATTTCGGGATATTTATTAGAATATAATCCAGAAAATATTATTATCGAAGGATTAAACATGACTGTTGAAAAATAGATACTCCTAAACCATTTTGGATAACTGTCAGAAAAAATAAGAACGACTTTGCAACAAGATTATCTCCAGAACAATTAAAGCTTAGTATTGGTACTGATGTTATTCTAAATAAAATTAAAAAAAGTATCTGATTAACCGAATTGCTTTTACTAAATCAAAGATTACAAATGACGAAATTTTCTTCTTATAAAAATGAACAAACTAAATCTCGGCGAAGCTTTTATTAAAGACAAAAGTATTCTGAAATATGAATATCGTGAACATAAACCAGATTCTGGTAATTTTAATCTAAATCAAAGTGGGGAAATTAGAATCCCGATTGATAATCAAAACGTTTGCCTAGATATTGCTGAAAGTTTCATAGAAATTGAAGGTGAATTAGTTAGAAATGGGGGTAACTTTACAAGCAATTATGCTGACAAAGATAAAATAACTTTAATTAATAATGCAATGATGTATTTGTTTTCTAATCTAAAATATACAGCTGGCGGACAAGAGATTGAAAGTATAAACAATACAGGAGAGACAACCACGATGATGGGGTATCTGAAATATCCAGGAGATTTTGAGACGAAAAAATGGTTAAATCAATTATGGTATACAGAAGGTAGTAATCATTTCGGAAGGAATAGTTTTGACGTAAGACATCACTTTATTATTGAAAGGGAGAAGGGGTCATTTAGTTTTTCAATTCCACTTAAACACATATTTGGATTTTGCCAAACATATAATAAAGTAATGTATGGTATTGAACATGAACTATCATTATATAGAAAATCTAAAGATAAAGATGCTATTATTGCTAAGTTTGAAAAAATAGGAAATACTGCGGATGGAACTACTATTTTAGGAAACACCATGATGATAAATGGAAAAGTAAACTTAGAAAAGATTTCATGGTTTGTTCCCCATGTTAAACCAAGTTTGGAATATGAAAATAAGCTATTGATACAAATCAGAAATAAAATAAAATATGATACCCCTTATAAAAGATTAAGAAGTCAATTAATAATTGTTCCCCCACTGGTGATAAATTTGAATGGAGATTGAGTACTAGTACTTGGAGCCTAATATACCAGAAAAAAAAAAACTAGATTTGTCATTATTGGATTTCAAGAGAAAAAAATAACATGATCAAGATGAATTCGATAAATCACTGTTTTATCATGCAAATCTAAAGAATATTTCTGTATCCCTTGATTCGAGAACATACCCAGAAGTGCAATATGATATAAACTTTGAAACAAATTAATTTCCATAAATCTTTCTCAAAGTCAGACTAAGAAATAGTTCGTTGATCTGTATTAAAATCAATGTAATTCTTTAATCCATGCTGACTCTTCAAATTTAAATAGTTCTGTATACTTTTGTTACTTTTAATCTGAGCTTAATATACTCTTTCAATGTTTTATGATGAACAATATATAATTTATGTTTATCTTTTAGAGTTGGGAATAACTTTTTCTTCAGTCCCTAATCTTCTACCTTCTTTTTCAAGTAATTCTAATTGATAGTTGGATAAGTTTCTTCAGTTGCTTAAATTTTTTCAGGTGCTAATGGATATTTAATTGTTTTTTAGTTTTGCTTCTCTAGTATATTCTAAGTCACATTCAATACTACATCCTCTTATTCTGTTTTTGAATTAAATTCAAGTATATCTACATAATAATTAGAATCTTCTTCCCATTTAAAATCTCCTGTTGGTAAATTCTGACTTATAGCCCAGCCATATAGATTATTTGCATCTAAACATAGAAGATAATTAGGTTTAATAAATTTGGTTAAATCTCCATCTTTCTCAAGAGATTCTAACATTAAATTTTCTTGACATTCATCTATTTCCCAATATCCATGTTCAACAGTTGTTGTATACTTATAAACAGCTTTTACATGTTGTGATAATCTTTGAATGTTTTACAGTTGTAATGATTCCAAACATTTTGTGCATGCTCATATTTTTCTTCTGTTATTCCTTCTCTAGTTAATGATGAATAAAATCTATTAATTGAAGGTGGTTCGGGATCATAAAGTCTTTCAACAGATTCAATATACTCATAGGATAAACTCCTTTTTGTTTAAGTAATTCTATATCACCATCAAAGTCTTTATCTAGTATCGGAAATTCATATAATGACTTTGCAACACCTGATAACCCTTTTGACAAGAATCTATACGAATCTAAAAACCTTAATTTTTTATAATAACTTCCATAGTCTATTGAAATACATTCTTTTGAATTGTTTGATAGCGGTTTAATTTTATAATATTCTGATTCATATTTCATTAACTCTTCTATTATAAAATGGAAATCATAATTAGAACCATTGTGAAAGAATAAAGGAATTAATTTAGTTGATTTACCTTCTTTTGTATTACAAGACTGACAAGCTGCTCTTCTATATTTTGATGTATAATGATTGTGTTCCTTTATTTTACAGTTATTTTCTGTAAACTCAATTCCCTACTTATAACAATTAGTTGCTTGTTGGTGTTCCTTTTCTTGTAGTGTTAGTTTGTGTTTTTTCTTCTCACGATAACACATTCTATCCACTATTTCATGACAGATCATTCATTTCTATATATTTTTCTTTAGCATCATCACCAACATAAGAAATATATTCTGATTCATATAGGTTAGGATAATCAGATTTAACGTATACACCATAACTATTTATTTCTTGTTTAAATACTTTCCTTGTATACGTTTTTCAGGATTTGGAGAAAGAAGTATGAATGGGAATATTAATTGATTCAAAGTCAAAATAGATAGCACCAGGCAATCTAGATTTGTAATGATCAACCCATAAATTATGACCAGTTCTTAGTCTATTGAAATAAGTATCTATATTACTCTTAGACTTTATTTGTTCTACCGGATGGCTATAATAGCCGTCAACTATTTGTGTTGCCAATGGACTTCTATAATTACATGTTAACGTTATTCTAATTTTTATTGGAGTATTAGTTACAAGTATTTTATATTTAAGTTTATTGATATATTTTATTTGATCCTGTTCATCAATATCATCAATGATGTGTTCTCTAATGATATCACTAAAGTTCTTCGTTTTTATAAGAGCCATTTTTTAAGATTAATATTAGATTGGAAAATATTCTTATACTTATTTTTTATTATTATTTTGGTTATTGGAATAATATTCAGGATTTCTCGCTAAAAAAGCTTGATAGCATTGTTTCTATTTTTCTTTATTATCTTGATAGTGTTTTTGTTTTGCTACTCTTCTACAAACAATACACTGTTAAGTCACCCCCCCCCCCCCAAATTGGTTTTACATGATTTTTATGATATCTATTAAGCGGTTTAAATTCGTATATATATTTATTTATTTTTACTAAGGAATACTTGCCCTTAAAAAAAAAAAAAAAAAAATATTGTTATAGAAGCATTTTCGTAGGTCTGAGGCTGAGCGAGATGTCCACCTATGAATATCATTAGTATAGGATTTTGAATACTCTGCACGAGTTGAAGCGGAACGTAAAGGGGTTGTGTGGGATATCTCAAAGACTCTCATACCGAAACCTAAACTCTAAACCGAAACCTAAACTCTAAACCTAAAGTGAGCCAGACACGTCCAATGCCCCTACTACTATTAATCTATTTTATTTGATCATCTTCATCAATATCATCGATTATAAACTCTCTAATGACATCACTATAAGACTTAGCTTTAATACTGTTAATTTTTTATTACAAATAATTCTATAAGAATATTCATCGTGTTTCCCTTAAAAAAATATTTTCATATGTCAAGAGCTGAGCGAGATCTCTACTTAAGAAACTTGGACTTTATACAGTAGAGTACAGGCAGCTGAAATGAAATATAAAAAGAAAAGTAGTAGAGAAAACTAAAAGAGACAATATCAGAAACACAACAATAAGAGATCAAACCAAAGCAGATGGCATAAAAACGAAGATAGAAAAAAATGAATTGAGATGGTTTGGGGATGTAAACAGAATGAATGACAATAGAGCAGCTAAATCAGTATACAGTGCTTAAGTCCAAGGTAAAAGCCAAAAGGCAGACCTCGGAGAAAGTGGGAAGAAGATATAAAAGAGGCATTGAAACATAGAAATTTAACTTTTTTTGGAAGGAAACAGAAAATGCCAGGACAGGGCATCCTGGAGAAAGATCATCTCGCGCATCTGAACCCATACACCGAAAGGTAGAATAGGAAATGATAAAGAAAGAAAGAAAGAACACTACCAATTGCACCACGCAACGCTTCCAAAGTTTAGTTGTTTTTTGTTGTCATAGAGCAAACGACGACTGTAATCAAGAAGATTCACTTGAACAACTTAGCAACTCGGTGAACACAAATGGGAAACTCATAAACACCATCATCCTCCCCATCTTGATACAGTGTCAGGTCTGGTCCCTGATACAAATGTCGAACCTTCATAAAATGATAGGCATTTTTCCCCTTTTTTCTTTCTTTCTTTCTTTCTTTCTTTCTTTTCTTCTCTTCTTCTTTTCTTTCTTCTTCTTCTTCTTCTTCTTCTTCTTCTTCTTCTTCTTCTTCTTCTTCTTCTTCTTCTTCTTCTTCTTCTTCTTCTTCTTCTTCTTCTTTTCGATCTTCTTCTTCTTCTTCTTCTGGAAATTCTTCTTCTTCTTCTTCTTCTTCTTCTTCTTCTTCTTCTTCTTCTTCTTCTTCTTCTTCTTCTTCTTCTTCTTCTTCTTCTTCTTCTTCTTTCTTTCTTCTTCTTCTTTTCTTCTCCTTCTTCTTCTTCTTCTTCTTCTTCTTTCTTCTTCTCATCCTCCCTCCTTTCTCATTCTCATCTTCTTCTCTTCTCTCTTCCTTCTTCCTCCTCCTCCTCCTCCTCCTCCTC
>JAXRKP010000879.1:47500-200000 GCA_037039925.1 Doris montereyensis | reverse complement strand
CATAACTAGCAGTCATATTCACTATAGTCCGTTCCCCAGTAGCCCCGTTGAATTTTCTCTAGAAGCCTATATTATTATTATTAATAACCATTGAACATTGACGAATTATCATTATATTATTATTATTATTACATTACATACGCAAATTTATTATTATTTAGATCTATCATGTAGTATTACTTACCTTCTGACATGCCACTTGCCTACTGTTTGTCTTTATCTACGTCAGATTACTTCAGAGGCATACTATCTATTGTAATGTATTTATGTCAATATTCAATGGTTGTTTAAAATAATACTAGGTTTAGATCTGGAGAAAAGTATAGTCGAGGCTACTGAGGGAACGAACTGTCAGTGAATATGACTGCTAGTCATGACTGGATTCGTGCGAAAGACCTTGCTAATGAAACTCCTTTATTAGGGAGCGTAGTTAGCTCGATTGGTAGCACGCTTTCTTTTCATGGCGAGGCGATGGGTGCCGACGCAGAGGTCGCGGGTTCGATCCCCATGGTGGCCTGGATTTTTTTCTGTCTATACCTTGTGTTTGTCTCGTCTTTGTTCTTATGGGGCTTTCATATTGTCTTGTGTCGTTATAGAAACCAAATGAATGATGATCACATTAATTAATTGCTGGTAATTATATAGATAAGACAATATGAGATATATTAATCAATATAATATATAAAAATATTACAACAATATATGAAATCATTCCTCTCCTCTCCGTTGCAGGAACTCAAGAGTAAGAGAGCATGATAAAGAGAAGAGAGAGAGAGAGAGAGAGAGAGAGAGAGAGAGAGAGAGAGAGAGAGAGAGAGAGAGAGAGAGAGAGAGAGAGAGAGAGCAGTTATAGAAACCAAATGAGTGATGATCACATTAATTAATTGCTGGTAATTATATAGATAAGACAATATGAGATATATTAATCAATATAATATATAACATGACAAGCAGATAAATAAATGTCTGTTCAGATGGATGTATAAGAGAATTGACAAATAGATAAAGTGCTTTACTAATTAATGTATCAATTATATTATAATATATTGATAATTAAATGAAGTATTTTAAGGACCAGCTATCTGACGAGCAATGCAGTTAACATGAACAAAGCCAGATATGAACAAATAGAGTGGATTTTGTTTTCCAAATAGTTTGGGTTTTGTTTTCCAAATAGTTTGGGTTTTGTTTTCCAAATAGTTTGGGTTTTGTTTTCCAAATAGTTTGGGTTTTGTTTTCCAAATAGTTTGGGTTTTTTTCCAAATAGTTTTTTGTTTTCAAAAAGTTTAGGTTTTCTTTTCCTCCTTTAAACAAAAAAGATTTGTTATTTGTGATCCGTTACATTGTGAGTTATTTGTGATTTGTGATCTGTTACATTGTGAGTTATTTGTGATATGTGATACGTTACATTGTGAGTTATTTGTGATTTGTGATACGTGATACGTTACATTGTGAGTTATTTGTGATATGTGATACGTTACATTGTGAGTTATTTGTGATATGTGATACGTTACATTGTGAGTTATTTGTGATTTGTGATACGTTACATTGTGAGTTATTTGTGATTTGTGATATTACATTGTGAGTTATTTGTGATATGTGATACGTTACATTGTGAGTTATTTATGATATGTGATACGTTACATTGTGAGTTATTTGTGATTTGTGATACGTTAGATTGTGAATTATTTGTGATATGTGAAACGTTACATTATGAGTTATTTGTGATATGTAATACGTTGCATTCGCTTTAATAAGCTCACCATGTTGTGACGTTGCATTCGCTTTAATAAGCTCACCATGTTGTGACGGTATGTCAATTTATGTGTTTCGAAGGCTTGGATTAATGTACGGTATTTTGACTTCCTCTGACTTCCTCTGACTTCCTGGTTAGAAACGGGGAAAAGATTTATTTAAAGGTGAATCAATTTCAATGTACTGATCAAGTGGAAACAAGAAGGGACCAATTTTGATTCACAGCTATCAAATTGCTTTCTATTTCTTTATTCTAAAAGACACTAGATCAAATATATTTTCCTTTGATATGATCGCTTGAGTTTTGTTGTTCTGCGTTTGTTCTTGTTTTGTTTTGTTTTGGGTTGGATTTTTTTATGTTTCTGTTTATTAATAGACCTTACTACCAGGTTATAGAATAATTCATAGGTGATTTCATACTGTTGCTTTTACTTTACACACAATATGTAACTTCTTATTATGTAGGGCAATATTTACTGACACTGACACTGACACTGACAGATCTTGTTTCGCAATATCTGTACACATGTCATTGAATTATATTAATTGTTTTTGAAAGAAAAGAGTTTTAGTGAATTAAGAGGGGGACATTTTCCCTTTAGTTAAGATGTTTTATCGTTAATAATATGTCACTGTTTGCTTTCTTTCCGAAAGCATTTGTTACATCAGTCAGAATCTATATTTAGGGTAATTTTCATCCAAGATCACATTCCTTTCTTCTTTTTCTTTTTTTTTTAATAGTTTTATAGAATATCTTTGAGTGAACTTTGACCATAAATCCTGTTTTTAACATTCCTGTTGCGTTTTCATTGAATAAAACTTCATGAATGAAGTATGTGATATCAGTGACCACTGTAAACTCTATAAAAACGAATAGATCTACCAATAGAACAAATAACTCTATAAATCGAATAGATCTACCAATAGAACAAATAACTCTATAAAACGAATAGATCTATCAATAGAACAAATAACTCTATGAAACGAATAGATCTACCAATAGAACAAGTAACTCTATGAAACGAATAAATCTACCAATAGAACAAATAACTCTATGAAACGAATAGATAACCAATAGAACAAATAACTCTATGAAAGGAATAAATCTACCAATAGAACAAATAACTATGGAACGGATAGATCTACCAATAGAACAAATAACTCTATGAAACCAATATATCTACCAATAGAACAGATAACTCAATGAAACGAATAGATATCAATAGAACAAATAACTCTATAGAACAGATAACTCAATGAAACGAATAGATATCAATAGAACAAATAACCCTATGAAACGAATAGATCTACCAATAGAACAAATAACTATGAAACGAATAGGTCTACCAATAGAACAAATAACTTTATGAAACGAATAGATCTACCAATAGAACAAATAACTCTATGAAACGAATAGATCTACCAATAGAACAAATAACTCTATGAAACGAATAAATCTACCAATAGAACAAATAACTATGGAACGAATAGATCTACCAATAGAACAAATAACTCTATGAAACCAATATATCTACCAATAGAACAAATAACTCTATGAAACGAATAGATCTACCAATAGAACAAATAACTCTATGAAACGAATAGATCTACTAATAGAACAAATAACTCTATGAAACGAATAGATCTACTAATAGAACAAATAACTCTATGAAACAAATAGATTTACCAAAGTTTTTTCATCTGTCTATTCCTTTGTCTTTTGGTTGTTTTCATTCCTATGAGGCTTCAAAGGTATTCCATGGTGTCCTTATTCATGAGCATAATATTCATGTATTTTATGATAATAATAGTAATAATAATGATAATAATAATAATCTTGGTGCATTACAATATTCATGCTAAGAACACAGTATTTGTAAGCTTAGAACTAAGACACTTGAAGAAGTAAAAGTTCAATGAACCGCCGGACCTGTCTATACAGATGTGTCTTGAGGCGCTCTTTGAACACGTCTAAGGATGAAGACTGGCACAGTTCAGGTGGAAGCCTTGCCATAGTTCTACGTTTGCCTACCACCACTGTCATTGATTTCATTTTTACTATGCAAAATAATTCTGCTTTCAAAGTGCCTTGTTGAGATGCGACATAATCATAATAATGTCAAACTCAAAACAAAAATATTCATATCAGCAGAATCAGCTGGTTCGTTGTATCAATCAATGTGAATTATATCATACATGCATTTTGTGTGTACATGCTTTCACCGTCCGTGTAAAAATGAAATTGAGCAATCAAGAATAAATTACCCTTGTCCAAATTTTAGAAACGAAAAGAAGAAATTCTTATCCGGTCCATCTATATTTCTTGTTTCTTTTACAGGGGGAAAGAGAGAAGAGAGAGAGAGAGAGAGAGAGAGAGAGAGAGAGAGAGAGAGAGAGAGAGAGAGAGAGAGAGAGAGAGAGAGAGAGAGACAGACAGACAGACAGACAGACAGACAGACAGACAGAGACAGAGAGAGACAGACAGACAGACAGACAGACGGAGACACAGACAGACAGAGACAGAGAAAGAGAGAGGGGAGAGAGAGAGGGAGACAGACAGACAGAGAGAGGGGAGAGACAGAGAGACACAAACAGAGACAGAGAGAGAGACAGACAGACAGAGAGACGGACAAAGAGAGGGAGACAGAGACAGACAGATTTTGGGGTTTTTTTCTTTCTGGTTTGTTTTGAGTTTTTTATTGCATTGAAGCTGGCTAGCTGGAGACTTGCTTTGATGACTAAATAAATCACAACTCCCCCCCCACCCCCCCAAAAAAAAAAACCCAAATAAAATAGTGTTGGTGTGGTTGTATCTAAAGTAGAAAACAGAAAAAGACCCGAAAAGGGAGAAGGATTTTGATTTGATTTTACCCACATCCACAACTAAGGCGATCTCGGGGTTTTTAGTAGAACTTACTAGAACTTTTAATTTTGCCTTAACTGCCCCGTAAACAGCAAAGGGATGTGTATTATTCGCACAGTGTTGTGATCTGCACAGGGGACCTCCTTTTTATCCTCCGTCTCCAGTGGATCTGGGTGTCGATCCACCGACCTGAACCAGGGGGTGAGTTTTACTCCCCCAAAAATGGAGAAAAATGTTCAACTGTCAGGGCATGACCCCATGACCTATTGATTGAGAGGTCTTGCCTCTGGACTACTGATGGAAAATACAATAATTGTCAACATACAAACTGAATATCACGACAGCATAAAAATGTCCCATTTCAAAGCATGGGTGGTTGGCGGGCTCTACTGGTAGGTCCTACTCCTATCCTTTCACTCCTTCCTCTCACTTACCGTTCCTATTGCTGTTTCCTCTTAATTCGTGGGTGGTTGGCGGGCACTGCTGGTAGGTCCTACTTCTTTCCTTTCACCCTTTTACTTATCCGTTCATCCTGCTATTTCCGCATATGGTGAATTTGGTAAATTTCAATTAAACATTCAAAGCCTAATTAGTAATTAGTAGTATACATACACAAATACCAACCTTTTCACATTGACTGCACAAACTAATTCTAATTTGTACAACAGCCCATAATGCGTGTTTTAACTCCTACATTGATGACACGTCATGTAGGCGTCAAAGAAAAAAGAAAAACAAGGAAGAAAAGAAAACCAAGAAAGGGGAGCTTGCTTAGATTTGATTTACCCACATCCACAACTACGGTGGTCTCGGAGAATTGGTAGTATTCTAAATTTTGTCCGGACTGCCCTGTCAACAGCACATGTATCTTTAACGTGCACATAGTGTTGTGATCTGCACACGGGACCTCCTTATTATCGTCCGTCTCTGATGAGAGTAGGGGGTCGATACACCTACCTGGACCAGTGCTCTATATTTTGCTCGAAAAAAAATCGAGGAAAATTGTTCAAGCCCCTTGAACCCACTACCTTTTGGTTGAGAGGCCGACACTTGGCCTCTGGACTACCGAGTCCCCTTCAAGAAAGAAGAGAAGGAAAGAATAAAATAATGAATAAACGTTGTGGAAGAGGAGAAAGAAAGAATAAAATAAGGAATTAACGTTGTGAATTAGATGGAAGGAGGAAAAGGTTGAACCAACTGCAATAATCACCGCCATCATTGCTCGTTGCTTGTGTTCGAATGTACTGCACACTTACAAAATACTTACATCACATGATTTGGCGCGCTTCAATATGAAGAGATGGTATTAGTAATTACGCTTTAGTTACCTTCACCTACAAATAAGTTTTCAAACAGGTATCTGTATACTGAATTGTGCTTTGTGCTTTTTGCTTTTTTGCTTTTTGCTTTTCAGTATAGTGTACTGGATAGTCATTTTGATTTCTTTATGTCATAATACCATTTTTTTTTGCTGTCTTGTATTTAAATCTTGTGATATGGCATTATGGTCAGTCCATTTCCGTTTTGTCTGTGCTTTGTCTTTAAATCTTGTTATATGGCATTATGGCCAGTCCATTTCCATTGTGTCTGTCTACTGTCTTTAAATCTAGTTATAAGGCATTATGGCCAGCCCATTTCCACTTTGTCTGTCTGCTGTCTTTACATTTTACATCTTGTTGTATGGCATTATGGCCAGCCCATTCCCATTGTGTCTGTCTAGTCTTTAAATCTTATTGTATGGCATTATGGCCAGCCCATTTCCATTTTGTCTGTCTACTGTCTTTAAATCTTGTTATATGGCATTATGGCCAGCCCATTTCCGTTTTGTCTGTCTACTGTCTTTAAATCCTGTTATATGGCATTATGGCCAGCCCATTTCCGTTTTGTCTGTCTGCTGTCTTTAAATCCTGTTATATGGTATTATGGCCAGCCCGTTCCATTTTGTCTGTCTACTGTCTTTAAATCCTGTTATATGGCATTATGGCCAGCCCATTTCCTTTTTTGTTTAGATGCAAGAGATCTTTTCTTGATAATGTCTAGTTTAGACAACAAGATAATTAAGTCTGAGCAACCAATTTGTTGCTGCTAGTACTAACCACCACCATTAGACCACTGGCCATAATGAGATGTATCCAGTAATTATCATTTTATCAGATAAGCTGTTGTGTAAAGGCCGTGAACTATTGACATGCTTCACGCCACTCTAACTCAGTCCAGCTTTGTTTCCATACACGTAAGTGTGATTTCATACGTATCGCTAGCAGCTCCTACTGTATAATGTGAACTGAGGTGAAGGTCATCATCAGCTGCATTATATCACACAGGAAGTTGCAGCTTGCATCCCTGACACTGACACGGACTCTGACACTGACAGCACCTCTGAACGTGTCTGTCTGTCTGTCTGTCTGTCTCTGTCTCTCTGTCTGTCTGTCTGTCTGTCTGTCTGTCTGTCTGTCTGTCTGTCTGTCTGTCTCTCTCTCTCTCTCTCTCTCTCTCTCTCTCTCTCTCTCTCTCTCTCTCTTTATCCCAAAGCTTCCTCCCTCTATACATTTGTCCCATCTTCTGCATGGCTTTCCTCTGTTTCTTTCCCACTCATTTTACCCTCAGAATCAGCCTTTGGTAACGCGTTTACATTTGCCGTCTAAAACTGAAATGAAGTTTCATGAGATGATCTTCGTGTTTACACGAATACACGTATGACTTAGTATGAGTGTTTGTTTTATAATACATTGCTATTCTTTTTATAATACATTGTTATTACATTACACTTTTATAATACATTGTTATTCTTTTTATAATTTGCTTTCTTTTTATAATACATTGTTATTCTTTTTAATAATGAAAGTTGTTGGTACAGTAAATCTTTTGATATTATTAAATCAAGAGGCATGGTAGCCAAACTGAAGTGTTGTGGCATTGAGTTTGTAATTACAACATTTTGGTTCAAAACCTATGGCTGGCCCAGGAGTTTTGTCATAAGTTGTGCTCCTCTCCTTTCCTCACTTGACTCAGGTGTGAATAAGTACCAAGATGCAGAGAAAAATATTGTTCGTGTGTGTGTTAGTACAAATCGCCTCACATTACTAACAGGCTGCTGTACTGTATGTTCCCAAGGAATTAAGAAGGATTTTGATTGAATGAAATGGCACGCTAGGGATACTGACGAGGCATAGTAGTTAGTACACCAAAGGGCAGATAACCAGTTGTGATAATCTTAGGATGGATTGAGAGAAAGCAGTTAGATGATCAAGCTTTCTTTGTTTCTTTGAAATTTACTCTGTCCACCATTGCGGTGATCTCAAAGTGAATTAAAAGGAAACAGCAAAATGAAAGAAAAGTGAAAGAAGGAAAGCAAAGAAGTAGGACCTACCAGTAGCGCCCGCCAACCGCCCGCGATGATCCAAGTTGAGAGGATGACGTATCACCAGCATTCACCAACCAATCTTACTGACATTGACCCCGTACACCAACCAATCTTACTGACATTGACCCCAGTACACCAACCAATCTTACTGACATTGACCCCGTACACCAACCAATCTTACTGACATTGACCCTTCCACCAACCAATCTTACACCAACCAATCTTACTGACATTGACCCCGTCCACCAACCAATCTTACTGACATTGACCCCGCTCCACCAACCAATCTTACTGACATTGACCATTGACCCGTCCACCAACCAATCTTACTGACATTGACCCTATCCACCAACCAATCTTACTGACATTGACATTGACCCTTACTGACATTGACCCCTTCCACCAACCAATCTCCACCAACCAACCAATCTTACTGACATTGACCCCCATCCACCAACCAATCTTACTGACATTGACCCTTCCACCAACCAATCTTACTGACATTGACATTGACATCCACCAACCAATCTTACTGACATTGACCCCATCCACCAACCAATCTTACTGACATTGACCCTATCCACCAACCAATCTTTCTGACATTGACATTGACACCGCCACCAACCAATCTTACTGACATTGACCCCATCCACCAACCAATCTTACTGACATTGACTCCGTCCGCCTTACTGACATTGACAACTCAAACCAATCTTACTGACATTGACCCTATCCACCAACCAATCTTACTGACATTGACCCCATCCACCAACCAAATCTTACTGACATTGACCCCATCCACAAACCAATCTTACTGACATTGACCCCATCCATCAACCAATCTTACTGACATTGACCCCATCCACCAACCAATCTTACTGACATTCCATCACCAATCTGACCCCATCCACCAACCAATCTTACTGACATTGACCCCTTGCTCCACCAACCAATCTTACTGACATTGACCCCTTCCACCAACAATCTTACACATTGACATTGACCCACCAACCAATCTTACTGACATTGACCCCATCCCACCAACCAATCTTACTGACATTGACCCCATCCACCAACCAATCTTACTGACATTGACATTGACCCCATCCACCAACCAATCTTACTGACATTGACCCCATCCACTTACTGACAACCCCGTTCCACCAATCTTACTGACATTGACATTGACACCGTTCACCAACCAATCTTACTGACATTGACCCCATCCACCAACCAATCTTACTGACATTGACCCCATCCACCAACCAATCTTACTGACATTGACCCCCCATCCACCAACCAATCTTACTGACATTGACCCCATCCACCAACCAATCTTACTGACATTGACCCCATCCACCAACCAATCTTACTGACACTGACATTGACCCCATCCACCAACCAATCTTACTGACATTGACCCATCACAAACCAATCTTACTGACATTGACCCCATCCACCAACCAATCTTACTGACATTGACCCTGTCCACCAACCAATCTTACTGACTGACATTGACCCCATCCACCAACCAATCTTACTGACATTGACCCTGTCCACCAACCAATCTTACTGACATTGACCCCATCCACAAACCAATCTTACTGACATTGACCCCATCCACCAACCAATCTTACTGACATTGACCCTGTCCACCAACCAATCTTACTGACATTGACCCCGTCCACAAACCAATCTTACTGACATTGACCCTATCCACCAACCAATCTTACTGACATTGACCCTGTACACAAATCAATCACCAACCAATCTTACTGACATTGACCCTATCCACCAACCAATCTTACTGACATTGACCCTATCCACCAACCAATCTTACTGACATTGACCCTATCCACCAACCAATCTTACTGACATTGACCCTATCCACCAACCAATCTTACTGAACTGACATTGACCCGCTCCACAAACCAATCTTACTGACATTGACCCTCTCCACCAACCAATCTTACTGACATTGACCCCGTCCACCAACCAATCTTACTGACATTGACCCTGTCCACAAATCAATCTTACTGACATTGACCCTTCCACCAACCAAATCTTACTGACATTGACCCTGTCCACAAACCAATCTTACTGACATTGACCCCGTCCACAAACCAATCTTACTGACATTGACCCTGTCCACCAACCAAATCTTACTGACATTGACCCCAAATCAGTCCACCCACAAACCAATCTTACTGACATTGACCCCGTACCACCCACCAATTACCACAACAACGACCCTGTCCACCATATATGGTGATCTCAAATGCCAATTTAGACGAAAACCAGTCAGGATGAAAAATACCATCCAAAATGAAAACAACGAAAGAAAGTCCAACCAATACCACCCACCAAATGCCACCACAACAACGACAACCAGTCACACACCAATACCATCCACCAAATGCCACCACAACAACGACAACCAGTCACATACCAATACCACCCACCAAATGCCACCACAACAACGACAACCAGTCACATACCAATACCATCCACCAAATGCCACCACAACAACGACAACCAGTCACATACCAATACCATCAACCAAATGCCACCACAACAACGACAACCAGTCACACACCAATACCATCCACCAAATGCCACCACAACAACGACAACCAGTCACACACCAATACCATCCACCAAATGCCACCACAACAACGACAACCAGTCACACATCAATACCACCCACCAAATGCCACCACAACAACGACAACCAGTCACATACCAATACCACCCACCAAATGCCATCCCAACAACGACAACCAGTCACACACCAATACCATCCACCAAATGCCACCACAACAACGACAACCAGTCACACATCAATACCACCCACCAAATGCCATCCCAACAACGACAACCAGTCACACATCAATACCACCCACCAAATGCCACCACAACAACGACAACCAGTCACATACCAATACCAACCCACCAAATGCCACCATCCAACAACGACAACCAGTCACATACCAATTCCATCCACCAAATGCCACCACAACAACGACAACCAGTCACATACCAATACCACCCACCAAATGCCACCACAACAACGACAACCAGTCACATACCAATACCATCAACCAAATGCCACTACAACAAAGACAACCAGTCACATACCAATACCATCAACCAAATGCCACTACAACAAAGACAACCAGTCACATACCAATACCATCAACCAAATGCCACCACAACAACGACAACCAGTCACACACCAATACCATCAACCAAATGCCACCAACAAAGACAACCAGTCACATACCAATACCATCCACCAAATGCCACCACAACAAACCAGTCACACACCAATACCATCAACCAAATGCCAACAACAACCATCACCAAATGCCACCACAACAACACACACCAATACCATCCACCAAATGCCACCACAACAACGAACCAACCCAGTCACACACCAATACCATCCACCAAATGCCACCACAACAACGACAACCAGTCACACACCAATACCATCCACCAAATGCCACCACAACAACGACAACCAGTCACACACCAATACCACCCACCAAATGCCACCACAACAACGACAACCAGTCACACACCAATACCACCCACCAAATGCCACCACAACAACGACAACCAGTCACATACCAATACCATCCACCAAATGCCACCACCACAACAACGACCAGTCAACAGCAAACAGACCAGTACCATCCACCAAATGCCATCACAACAACGACAACCAGTCACATACCAATACCATCCACCAAATGCCACCACAACAACGACAACCAGTCACATACCAATACCACCCACCAAATGCCACCACAACAACGACAACCAGTCACATACCAATACCATCCACCAAATGCCACCACAACAACGACAAACAGTCACACACCAATACCATCCACCAAATGCCACCACAACAAAGACAACCAGTCACATACCAATACCATCCACCAAATGCCACCACCACAACAACGACCAGTCAACAGCAAACAGACCAGTACCATCCACCAAATGCCATCACAACAACGACAACCAGTCACATACTAATACCATCCACCAAATGCCACCACAACAACGACAACCAGTCACATACCAATACCATTCACCAAATGCCATCACAACGACCAGTCAACAGCAGATACGTCGCTGATAATGATATTCAGACCTCTTAACAATGGAGACCAGATTTTACAATGTAGCGCTGCAGGCCGATGATCTTGTATCCCTGGACAAAACTTGAAAGGAAGCGTTTTGGTGGCCAAGAGGTCAAGCTGCCGGGTCCGGTATCACGAAGTCCTAGATCCGATTTTGTGTTCCTTGGAGAAAACACTTAACACACATTCTCCCCACTCAACTTAGGTGTAAATGGGTACCAGCAATAGCTTGGAAGTAAAAACATGTAATAGGACTGGCATCCTGATGTCCAGGAGGTGATTATCATAATCATTATCACCTGTTCCGCCTCATGCTACAGAAACTGGGATCCGCTCTGGCTCTACGGGCCGTAACGACCTTGAAGGAATTAAAGTTTGAAAGCATTATCGTGATTAAAGTTACCTTCCAGTCATTTGGCACGGGAAGAGAACAACATGGTACTGTGTGCAATTACTGCCAAGGGGTCCCTGGGGAACTCGCAGCTTTCACACGCTTTCGATGTGTGTAATTACAAACAATCAGGCTGATCTTCATGTCATTATTTTCAGGGGACATAACTCCGGATTTCTCTGTCCAAATTTGCATAGCATTAGTGCCATTAGCACAGCTATTTTTCATGGGGGAAAACCTGGTTTTTGAATTGACTCACATCCAAAACTAAGGTGTTCTTGGGCTCTTTGTAGGATTTTTAAAACTTTACACGCACTGCCTTGTAACAGTAACAGCCAAGAGATTTCTAAAGTGCAAGAGTGGTGTGATCTGCACAAGGGACTTGTATCAATCCATCTACCTGGACCAGGGGGGTGGCCTTTAGTTTTACTCGAGGAAGGTCGAGAAAATTTACAACCTGTCGGTTTATGACATTTACCCCATTCACCATATACAATGATCTCAGGGTGAATTGAAGAGAGCAGCAAGAAGAAAGCTGTGCAAAAAAAAAAAAAAAGTGAAAGGAAACAAAAGTAAGAATGACCCAGCAGCATCTACCAACCGCCAATCCATTATGCGGTGATCTCAGGGTGAGTGTAGAGAAAGCAACCAAAAGACAGACATGCAGACACAGTGACAGGAAAAGACGGAGGACTTACCACCTGCCAGTGCTACCTGCCAACTGACCACCAAGAAGATTTCACATTTTTTAAATTTTATTTAAGAAACAAAACAGATACTTGTGTGGAAATAAAACAATATTTTAATGATTCAATGTCAAGGTCATGAAATCGTGAGGTGAGGGTGAGAGTCGAAACATTCTTTCCACTTTGTTCTCAAGCGTACTCTAATACTCCTGCGTGTTTAGAACTCTGTGTGTTTAGAACTCTGTGTGTTTAGAACTCTGTGTGTTTAGAACTCTGTGTTTAGAACTCTATATGTTTAGAGCTCTGTGTGTTTAGCTCAACATGAATCTACCAGCTTTTTGTGCGGCCAGCCCATCACATTTGAGAAAAACCACGTTATCTTTGCATCATGTATGAATGCAAGTCGAATCCAATCAGATAGAAGGGTGTATGGGCTTTCACAGTGCAAATAACAAACCCTTCTGTGACAGTGACAGTGACAGTGACAGTGACAGAGACACAAAGCTATACATCCAAGTGAAGTGTCCTGAGCATGACTTTCCACTTTAGCATCGTATCATCTTCTGTGATTAGCGTGGGGTTTGTCATATGTTGGTTACATTACATTAGACAGAAACAAAGAAAAGCAAATTTAGTTGCAAATTTTATAATCATTATTACCGTACACAAATAAACCATGACCGCATAGCTTTTCTGCTTTTCCAAACTGAACAACAGCATTTGAGCTATTCATCAAACCAAACTGAACAACAGCATTTGAGCTATTCATCAAACCAAACTCAACAACAGCATTTGAACTATTCATCAAACCAAACTGAACAACAGTATTTGAGTTATTCATCAAACCAAACAGAACAACAGCATTTGAGCTATTCATCAAACCAAACTGAACAACAGCATTTGAGCTATTCATCAAACCAAACTCAACAACAGCATTTGAGCTATTCATCAAACCAAACTCAACAACAGCATTTGAGCTATTCATTAAACCCTTTCCAAAGTGTCTAAATTTCACATAGAGTTATCATGAATTAAAAGATAGGTAAATTAATAATTCACTAATCAGCATCAAACACACAAACCAATCACCAGGCTCAGACAGTGACATCAAAATCATGCAGGCAATTTTTTAAAACAACTTTTGTATTTGATTTACCCACATCCACAATAAGGTGATCTGCAGGTTTTTTGGTAGGATTTTAAAATGTGCATTGACTGCCCTGTAAACAGCCAAAGAATCTTTAACGTGCATAGAAGTATTGTGATCTAAACATGGGATCTCCTGTTTATTGTCCGTCTCCGATTTGAACTCGGTGTCAATCCATCTACCAGGACCAGGGCAGTGGGTTGACAACAAAAATTGAGAAAATTTTCAATTTGGTGCGTATAAACCCACGACCTTTCGTTTGATAGCCGACACATTACCTCTGGACCACCATCTCCCGCACAGGCACAGCCAGCTGACAGTGTGGGCAGCAGGATATAAGGCAAGGTCTGGTGTAACAGTTTTGTCATGCAAACACTGATATAAATCATCACAAAGCCCGTCTTCCTTGAAATAAGATACAGACCCTGAGATCACCACATATGGTGGACTGGATAAATTTCAATCAATTAGTAAATAAAGATACATATCATATCATCCTCTTTCACATTCATATTTTACTTTGTTTTTTCTCAAATCAAAAATCTGTGACTGTGACAGATTTTAAACAGCAACGCAAACCGTTTCCGTTTATCGTTCAAACGACACGAGGAACACTTTTTCCACTTCTTTCCTCCACACACTCTCAAGCATACGACTACCACTCCGTCCAACCACACACAGCTACCAGCCAAACCAAGTCACAATCTCACTCAAAGCTACAGACCGCCAGCGTGCTGGGAGACCCAAAGCTTAAACGTTCTGTCGTAGGAAGACGTGGCGATGTAGTTTAAGTCACTGGAAATGTCAAGGCCCATAACTCTACTTTCATGGCCGGCTAACGTATTGAGAGGCGACCACGCTGGCTGTGCCCAAATCTGTAAAGGACATTGAGAAAAGACAGAGGAGTTTTATGCATTTACATCATGAGAAATGTTATATATATATATATATATATATATGTTTAAGACATAAAAAAGTTGATACTTTGCTATCACTACACATAATGAGAGACGATTTTCATTCTTGATTTTGTTTAAATGCCATGTTCTTATGCATATTGTTAACGATCTCATCTAATGAATGACTCCCATCTGATTTCATCCACATCTACAAGTAAGGTGATCTCGGGTGTTTTAGTAGGATTGTTTAAATCTTGCCCGGCCAGCCAAGGCAGTGTTGTGATATGCATATGGATAATGGAATCTCCTTTTTATCACCCGTCTCTGATGGGACCAGCCAGACGTGTAGGTTTTACCACAAAAAGAAAACACAAGAAAATTGTGCGACCAATCTGGGCTATCCCAATGACCTTTTGGTTGAGAGGCAGACACTTTACCTTTGAACTACCATGGACCCGTTCTGATGAAAGCACATATACGTCAAATATTTTATTTCATTTGTATTTTAGTGACATACAATCGCCTAATATATATATGACTTTTAATCCATAAATTGACATACAATCAACAAGTACACATATGATGAAAATATCTGGGTTAGCAAAACTATAACAAAAATATATGGTTTGTATGACATTTTCAAAAACTGGATTCAATGTCACGCATGTGATAAAACCATTCTCTTTAACTCTTAAGAAAAATGATCTGTGGCAGTCTGCTTGCATGAGAATAGTTAAATTCGCTCAAACCTGTGGTGTGCCAATGGTAAGTTGGCGTTAGGAACTGAATGGCGTTGTAACGAAAAATGACCTTAGCCAGTATTACTACAAGGGAGATAATCAATGTCGATGTAAACTACACATAGATCTACAAGAACCAGGAAGTCTGACAATACAATGTAGGCCCAATGCATGTGAAAAGATAGTAGTCATAGTCATTGTCGTAGCAGTAGTAGTAGTAGTAGTAGGTAGGCCTGACACAACACATTACACATCCGTCTGGGTTCCATTAGCCCAAGATTACACAGAGTGAGAGGAGAGGAGTGATGAATTGTGTGTGGGGGATGAAACATGACACATAGAGATATGGCTTTATAAATGTAACTTTATATATGAGTGGGTGAGATGCAAAAACTGCTATATTCAAAAAAGATAACTTGAGAAAATGAATTTTGTCTTCCCTTAGTTCTAAATAAAGCACGATCAATTTGATGCTTCTGAGCCGAATTATAATATGATGCAGTCAGTTTTGAACAAAGATGATTTCATCATTTGACCACTCTTCATTCAAAGCCCGAGACGGTGAAAAAACTCACAATATGTAGAAATGGCGCATAGCGAGTTTTGCTCCTCACCCCCTCATATATATATTTATTCAACCAATCAATCAAAATGATTCTTATTCTGGGTAAGCACGAATTTTCAAAATTCCATTAAAAATAAAATCTGAATAGTTACATAATTTAAGTCTATTTCAATTATATATATACATGAAGATAGCTCAAAGAAACAGACCTTGGCTGTGCAATCAAAGGAGGCTGTGACGAGGTAGCTGCCATGATCAGCTGTCAAGGGAGAGAAAGACAAAGAAAATGGTTACATAAGTAAAGAATACAGCACCACACTAAGGCAAAATATTAACCTTTGAACTCTGCCCCCCCCCGACCCTTCCCTGCTTCCCCTGCACACTAAGGCAAAATATTAACCCTTTGAGCTCTCCCCTGACCCTTCCCTACTTCCCCTGCATACTAAGGCAAAATATTAACCCTTTGAACTCTGGGCCCCCATGACCCATCCCTGACACTAAGGCAAAATATTAACCCTTTGAACTCTGGGCCCCCTGCTTCCACTGCATACTAAGGCAAAACATTAACCCTTTGAATCTGGGCACCTAACCCTTCCCTGTTTCCCCTGCCTGAGCTCCAAAGAGTTTTTTTTTAGTAAAATGTTAGTGGGGGGGGGAGAGAGGGAAGGCACTACTGAGCACTCTACAACACACACATATATACGGCATTCAATGACAATTGTGTGGCATACTACTAGTCGCTATAGCGTCTGACTATCACCCAGGAGGCCCCAGTTTAACCGCCGAGTCCAGGCATATCTTTCTGGCCATCCTGTTGACCCGGCAGTGAATGGGTAGCTAGGTCTATTTAGACTTGATGAAAGTAAAGGTGGTGTGGAAAGCAAGGGCAAACCACAACGTTATGCCATGTGCCTAGAAGAACCACGACTCTTCTCCCGGTTGCCTTACTCCCAACTAGGAGTTATGGGACTTGCTTCACTTTACTCTTCCACCTTAGTTTGATTTGATTTGATTTACCCACATCCACAACTAAGGTGATTTCGGGTTTTTGGTAGAATTTTTAATTTTGCCCGGACTGCCCTGTAAAGAACCAAGGGATCTTTAACGCACACAGAGCGTAGTGATATGTGCACAGGACCTCCTTTTATTGTCCGTCTCCGATGGGACTAGGTGTCGATCCACCTACCTAGGCCAGGGGGTAGATTTTGCTATAAAAAATAGGGAAAAGTTTTCAACCGTCGGCGGGGCTCGAACCCACTACCTTTTGGTTGAGAGGCTGACACCTTGCCTCTGGACTACCAAGTCCCTTTTCCATCTTAGACTGTCAATCTGTCCTGCAGGTGTTTTTTTTTTTTCAATTTGATTTTACTCACGTCCACCACTAATGAGATCTCAGGGGTTTTTTTTGGGTAGGATATTTAAAATTGAGCTCGTACTGCCCTGTAAACAGCCCAGAGTTTTGTGATCGGCACACTAGAACTTTTCATCGTCCATCTCTGATATGACTAGACATCGATCCATCTACCTGCACCAGGGGGGTGGGTTTTATTGAGAAACTCGAGAGAACTTTTCAACTTGTCATAGCATGAACCCATGACCTTTTGGTTGAGAGGCTGACACCTTACCTCTGTACTGCTGTGCCCCCCCCCCCCCCCCAGCAAAATCATGACCAGGCAACACTAAGAGCCAGAACACTGTCTCCAAATGTATTTTTACCAACACAGCTAAAAGCACTTTTAGATTCATAAATAAAACAATGAACAAAAAAACTCAAATAAAACACTGGCTTACGCTGAAATTTGACGCAGGAAACAATGTTGGTGTGGGAGGGCACTGTGTAGACGCATTTCCGTTGCCGTAAATCCCAAATCTTGGTGCTGTTGTCTTCAAGCTGCCGGTGGCAACGTGATAACTGTTGAAACAAGAAAAATATAAACAACCTCAACGTTAAATGAAAATATGAACAACCTCGACGTTAAATCAAAAATATGAACAACTTCAAGGTTAAATGAAAAATATGAACAACCTCGGCGTTAAATGAAAAATATGAACAACCTCAACGTTAAATGAAAATATGAACAACCTCGACGTTAAATCAAAAATATGAACAACCTCAAGGTAAAATGAAAAATATGAACAACCTCAACGTTAAATGAAAAATATGAACAACCTCAACGTTAAATGAAAAAATATGAACAACCTCAACGTTAAATGAAAAATATGAACAACTTCAACGTTAAATGAAAAATATAAACAACCTCAACGTTAAATGTAAAATATAAACAACCTCGACGTTAAATGAAGAATATGAACAACCTCAACTGAAAAATAAGTGACCGCAGCAGTAACATTTCTCATTCATTAATCTTTTAAATCGAAAAACACGACTCTCACCGCACAAACTAATTCAAAAGTTAAATGAAAAATATGAACAACCTCAACGTTAAATGAAAAATATGAACAACCTCAACGTTAAATGAAAAATATAAACAACCTCAACGTTAAATGTAAAATATAAACAACCTCGACGTTAAATGAAAAATATGAACAACCTCGACGTCAAATGAAAAATAGGTGACCGCAGCAGTAACATTTCTCATTCATTAATCTTTTCAAATAGAAAAACACGACTCTCACCGCACAAACTAATTCTAACTTGCAAGACAGCTTGTGAATAATTTTTTTAAAAACATTGATGATTTCTTTCAACTTGAACGGTAAATAAAAAAACCCGCTGGGCTTTCTCACGAAATGCGACTCAAAATGGCATCTCCAGACTTCCACCTTAATTTGCCTGGGTCTTTGACATTAACTTAGGGCTCCTTTTTAAACAAAAATTGTTTTGCCCCGTATATATGTACTTTTTCAAGGCGTATGGACTCAAGAGCCAAAACAACCATACTGAATACGTTTTTTTACAAATTGGTTGGTAGCTATGCCATCGTATCAAATTGTCTAGCTTCAGCAATGTCTGTTTGTTTCATTGAAATCTACCCGGTCCACCACATAAACGGTGATCTCAGGGTGAATTTCAAAGGAACTACAGCAAAATAAAAGACGTGTGTGTATAAAACAGTGAAAGGAAAGAAGTACGACCTACCAGAGGCACCCACAAACACTGTCCATCTGTCACATTGCTAACCGTCAAACTGTCCACAACTCAACTTTGTGTCTTCAATTCATCCAACAACCAATTCCATCACATCCATGTCAACACAAACTTTTAAGACGTTTATCCATTTGACAATTTTAAAGAAAAATAGAGTCATTCATTCAGGAGGAACGCCTAATTTTCTCTCTGTTTTAACTGAAGATAGAAATAAAAATAAAAACAAAACAAAATTGCAACCCTGTAAAAGACATTAAAACAGAATTGAGAGCCATAAAAGATAAAATAACATCTATAATAGGCGCAAACCCACAGCCTTTTTTGTTGAGAGGCCAACACCTTGCCTCAGTACCACCAAGTCCCCCCAGAAACCATACACAATAAAGAAAAAAATAACCACGGAATAGAAAAGTGTACAGACTAAAATCACAACAAGCAGGTCTTCTTACCCGTCACCACTGAAGTCAACGGCCAACACGGCTTGCAAATGGCCTTCGAGAAACATGATACATCCGCCCTGACCGCAGGTCCCATACTCTACCGTAGGCGTCCATACCACTGGCGGGGAAGAAAACAGAAAACATCAGAGATTGTTTGTTGTTAGCTTCATTGCAATGTCATAGCAACGGCCAATGTTCACGAATCAGGGTAGAACTTGCAAAGCATTATTGATTAAAACCTTGCAAAACTAGGTCCAACGATTCTTGGGAAAGACGAAATGGATTTTCCCACTCGACCCATAGCAATGTCATTCAATCTATCAAAATGACAGATGAAGAAAAGGTCATCTTTAGATTGGCAATGTCATTCTCTAATAATTTTGAAAACTTCAATGAAGCTACGTTTATATTTGAAATATGTAACCGACACCCCTTCAAATACACATTTGGTTTGGCAATGTCATTCAATCTATCAAAGCTGAAATATGAAGAAAACACCCCGTCATTAGTTACATATTTCTTCAATTCATAGCTAATAAACACTGACACGTGTTACTATATTTCTGTGAGTTTAGGGCTGTCATTCAAACAATCAAAGCACTGACACGTGTTACTATATTTCTGTGAAGAAAACATTTAGGGCTTCAATCAAAGCACTGACACGTGTCATTCAATCTTCAGTGACGGATGAATCAAAACTACTATGGCAATATTTCTGTGAGTTCAGGGCTAATCAAGGCACTGACACATGTTACTATATTTCTGTGAGTTTAGGGCTTCAATATCAACACTGACACGTGTTACTAAGCCATTTCTATGAGTTTTCAGGGCTGATTGACACTGACACATGTTACAATATTCATTTCAAAGCTGACAGATGAGTTTTCAATCTATCAAAGCTGACAGATGAAGAAAACATGGTTGACATTCAATTGACAAAGCTAATCAACACTGACACGTGTTACTATATTTCTGTGAGTTTAGGGCTGATTGACACTGACACGTGTTACTATATTTCTGTGAGTTTAGGGCTGATTGACACTGACACGTGTTACTATATTTCTGTGAGTTTAGGGCTGATTGACACGTGTAACTATATTTCTGTGAGTTAAGGGCTAATCGACACTGACACGTGTTACTATATTTCTGTGAGTTTAGGGCTGATCGACACTGACACGTGTTACTATATTTCTGTGAGTTTAGGGCTAATCGACACTGACTGTGACATGTTACTACATTTCTGTGAGTTTGGGGCTGATTGACACTGACACGTGTTACTATATTTCTGTGCGTTTGGGGCTGATTGACACTGACACGTGTTACTACTTTATATTTCTGTGAGTTTGGGGCTGATTGACACTGACACGTGTTACTACATTTCTGTGAGTTTGGGGCTGATCGACACTGACACATGTTACTATATTTCTGTGAGTTTAGGGCTGATTGGGCTAATTTCGGGACAAATGTAACTATATTTTACTGTGAGTTTGGGGCTAATCGACACTGACAAATGTAACTATATTTCTGTGAGTTCAGGGCACAGTTTGAATCGACACTGACATGTGTTACTACATTTCTGTGAGTTTAGGGCTGATTGACACTGACACGTGTTACTATATTTCTGTGAGTTTGAGGCTGCTAACCTGCTGCTACAGCGCACAGTTTGAATCTACTAAAAAATGGCGAAGGTCTACACCTGCCATTCCTACCCATCGACACTTTATTCCAGGTAAAGCCAGGGCCGATACTCAGCTAGTACTGACAATGACACGCATGTGTCATGATCTCAGAGAGATCAAAACTAAACAACAAGACATCTGTGCGTGGTATTGTACAGCACATAAAGCATCAGGTATTAGATGTGCACCATAAAAAGGCTGGCTACTATTATCATTATTATTATCATTACTACTACTACTACCAGTCCACCGATTGGAACAGAACAAAGACAAATTCAAACATGGGGGGGGGGGGGGGGGGCTGGATTGTTGAGTTTGGCACCAAAATGTTGACTTTCTGTTCTTTGCATATTCGGGTAGAACAATCATTTCTCTACAAGCTTATGGCAAAGAATGTCCATATGACGATTTTTTTTTTCTTTCTTTTCTACAAAACATTTTGTAGGCGAGTGTAGGTAAAACAGTCAAAATTTTGACTTAAGTTACCCTAATACTAACTGGGAAGATTGGCACTGAAATCCCCTCTAGCGGTGACTAATTGCTAATGTGGCAACATAGTTCTTTTGCTTGGCTTTGGGGAACACCGCATGTTGATTTCGGCTCATCACTCTGTGACATAAAAGGGGGAGGCCAGTATCGCGCGCATGTAAACATGCGCACAAGTATAGGAATAGAGGAAAAAAACAAAACACTGGTCATTTTGATGGCTGTTTTCACAGTAATGCACATCTCAACCTAGTTTTACAATCCTCTTACATTAATAACAATGCCAGTCTCTGTCGAAAGAGTAAGGGGCCGCTACAAGAAGGGCAACCCGTCTGAAGTGTTTGCTTTATATCTTTTTTTCTTTTCATTTCTTTACTTTATTAGTTGCATATTTCTCGAAATGTAGTATTTTCACACTAGAATTCTATCTCCTCCGTCATTTACTGACTGATTTGCATAATATTTCATTTGCACACAGATTCCTCTCCGTGTTAATAGAATGACGTCAGGGTTTTTTTATATCTCGAAAAAACTTTTTGAGAATTTTTAAAATTTTGTAATAAAAATGCCATTTTTGCGTATAAGTGATATATGCTATTTTCAAAATTTCATTAAAATAAACTATCCAACCTATCTAAGGAAACCCACCTTTAGATATTGAATGGAAAAAACGATCAGCAGAGGTTTTGAATGATTGTATGAATAACTAAGAGGGGAGATGAGCTTTTGAAAATTGGGTCGAAATCCAAGATAGCCTTGGTTGCCGTTGCAACTTGGCAACCAAGGCCGCTACAAACTTTTCAATGATATGAGGTGACTATATTTTGACAGTTATACTAAAATCAAAACCCTAACTCAAAAGCAAAAGAAAACACTTTCGTCAACTAAACTTTAAATTGCGGTAACTCACCCAGTGACGGCCAGACCGCCATCCTTCTGAAAAGCTATGTCATAGACAGGTTCGCTGTGACCTTCCTGGTGAAGAACTTCGTCCTGGGCCTCCAGGTCCCACAGCCGCCAAGAGTTGTCAAAGCTGACAGATGAAGAAAACATACGTATGACGATGTCATTCAATCTATCAAAGCTAACGGTTGAAGAAACCATACGTATGACAATGTCATTCAATCTATCAAAGCTTATGGATGAAGAATACATACTTACGGCAATGTCATTCCATATATAAAAGCTAACGGATGAAGAAAACATACGTGTGACAATGTCATTCAATCTATCAAAGCTAATGGATGAAGAAAACATACATACGACAATGTCATTTAACATATCGAACCTAACAGATGAAGAAAACACCTATACGGCAATGTCATTCAATCTATCAAAGCTAATGGATGAAGAAAACAAACATACGTCAATGTCATTCAATCCATTACAGCTAACAGATGAAGAAAACATACATATGGCAATGTCATTTCATCTTTCAAAACTGATGGATGAAGAAAACATATGTATGGCAATGTTGTTCAATCTATCAAAGCAAGCGGATAAAGATGTCATTCAAACTATCAAAGTTAACAGATGAAGAAAACATACATATGGCAATGTCATTCAATCTATCAAAGCTAATGGATGAAGAAAACATATGTATGGCAATGTCATTAATCTATCGAAGCTAATGGATGAAGAAAACATATGTATGGCAATGTCATTCAATCTATCAAAGCTAATGGATGAAGAAAACATATGTATGGCAATGTCATTAATCTATCGAAGCTAATGGATAAAGAAAACATACATATGGCAATGTAATTCAATCTATCAAAGCTGACAGATGAAGAAAACATACGTATAACAATGCTTACTTGAAATTTACACTATCCACCATATGTGGTGATCTCAGGATGATTAAGAGGAAACAGCAAGATGAAAGAGAAGTGAAAGAGAAACGGTAAAACCATTGGAGACATACTATAAATACGAGGTCCTGTGTGCAGATTACAACACTCTTTGCATGTTAAAGATCCCTTGGGTGTTTACACAGCCGTCCAGATATAAACTTATTCAATCCTACCAAAACCCTGAATATCACTGTAGATGTGGATGTAGGTAAATCAAATCAAATCAAATCACGATACTACTGGCCAGAAACAAAATTAACAAGATAAAGAAGAAGAAAAAAACAAAGAAATATAACAAAACAATCTGAAAACGATATCATACGTACAATGCTACTAAATGCATATATACACGTACCAGCATGTTGCCAAAAACCTGCCCGACGGGTGATATTTGAGTCGAGAAACACGGTACGGGCGTGGCCTTCAATGTCCGCCAGAGGCTCCTCACTAAAGAAGAAAACGTGTAACAAAGGACTCAAAAACCAAAAACAATACGTCAAATAGTGTGTCACCAAGTTAAAAACCTCATAACACGTACACTGTTCACATTTTTGCTTTCCACACCAAATGAAACAAATGACAATTTTAACACTTTTCACCCCCTTTTCCATTACTGTCATATTTCCGCTTTGGTATCTTTCACAACCAATTTCGAGAAAGTCAAAATTCAAGCGTTGTGATCTACGTCACAGAATTTTGAATCATCAGATTTATTGTAAATGCAAGAGAACCGCCAGTCATAGACATTCTAATCATCACTTTTACTCCTAGTTCCGTTTCTCATATCGATATCCCCTTTTCTCTGTTGCTGTAGAGGCGTTGAAGGTAACCCGTAGTGTTGTGAGCTGGTAAATACGTCAACACTGGCTCAAGTCCCACGAGTGGCACAGGTGGGTTTAATCACACACATGACACTGGCTCAAATCCCACAGGTGGCACAGATGGGTTTAATCACAACGACACTGGCTCAAATCCCACGGGGTTCAAATCCCAATCACAACGACACTGGCTCAAATCCCACAGGTGGCACAGGTGGGTTTAATCACAACGACATGGTTCAAGTCCCACGGGTGGCACAGGTGGGTTTAATCATCCCACAGCTGGCACAGGTGGGTTTAATCACAACGACACTGGCTCATCCACAGCTGGCACAGATGGGTTTTTATCACAACGTTGTAAGTGTAGGAATGGTACTTTACCCTACTTTCCCCTCTTGACTCAGATGTGAATGAGTACCCAACCATAGGTAGAGAGGATCTCGTCAGAGTGCTAGTACAAAAGCGTAACAGGCTTGTGTACTGTATGCTCCACCAAGAATTGAGAAGGACTTTGAATGGAATGGCCTGCTGCGGGATAAACGGTGTACAGTCGATGAGCCTGAACTTGTGCGGGGATACAGACTAAATCCAATTTTTTACCTTCACTGTTGTATTTGGCATTCTGATTTTATAAAGTTATTGATTTGTTTTGTTTTGCACTTTCTACAAAGTTTACACTCAAAGATGAAATCCCAAGAGCAACCAATGTTGATGAATCAGATTGGGAGACGGAATGAATGCCAGTGATTTAGACGAATAGCATGCGTCCAATGAAGGCTTTGGTTTGTTTGCTTAATAGAAATTTACCCTGTCCACCATTGAGGTGATCTCAGAGTGAATTAAGAGGATGCAGCAAGATAAAAGAGAAATGAAAGAATAAAAGGACAGAAGCCCGCCCAATGAAGGCCACACGATATGGAAGTGATGGGAGGAGTCGTAGTAGTGATGGAGAAGAGCAGAATTGTGGTAAATTTAGCGCGCATAGTGACGGACGAAGAAGATGATGTTGACTGAGGTGGGCGTGGTCGTAAAAGGAGGGAGGAGGGTTTGATGAGGAGAAAACCCAAGAGTATCAGGACACCCTCGTCAACAATTCAGAGAGCTAAGCCTAAGATCACTAAAAGACAGTATAAAAGAAAAATGTTGAACACATTTTTTTTAAATTGAAGCAACTAGAGAAACAAATTTTCATGTAGTTTTTTTCTTTCTCCCTTTCTGTTTTATTTGTCAAAGAAGATGACATTCGTGTCCAGAGCCGTACCCTTGTAGGGATGAGTGCGCAACAGAAATGGTCATTAGTATTATTATTATTATTATTATTATTATTATTATTATTATTATGATTATTATTATTATTATTATTATTGTTATTATTATTATTATTATTATTATTATTATTGTTATTATTATTATTATTATTATTATTATTATTATTATCATTATTATTATTATTATTATTATTATTATTATTATTATTATTATTATTATTATTATTATTATTATTATTATTATTATTATTGTTATTATTATTATTATTATTATTATTATTATTATTATTATTAAATACAAAAACAAACAAATTGGCCGTACCATTTTTATCATTGTGTCATACAGAAAATAATTGAACCCCTTAAATAAACAGTGGATGACGAGAGCAGTTCTTTCCTCTTTCAAAGGAAACTTTTTTCACTATTCTTCTACTGTAATAAAGCGTGTAACAGCTATTTTTTTCCAGACACTCCTGTATTTTCTACTTATAACTCAGAAATCCAAAAAAGCCGATGTGATCATATGACCACTGAGAACGTGCCCATCCACCATCAAACAATTTCCTCAAATTTCAGTGACCTTTATCAAGTCATTAATCTATTACAAATTTTTCCTAAACATACCGTATTTCTGAAAGAATTCCAAAACACAGTTGGTGATGGGAAGTATAGAAAAGTGCAAAAACGGCTAGTTTAGAAAGCGTTAAACAACCAGAAATAGAAACATTATTTATTTATCCTCCTCTCCTGCCAATTTTAACAACCCCCCCCCCCCCCCCCCATATTAATTAATGTAAAAATCCAACAAAGCAAAAATAAAAATAATGAAAACAATCACAACCCAACTATAAATCATAGAAACACAGACATTCCATATAAGCAAGAGGGGAAAAGCAAAACCAAAAAAAATAATTAAAAAATTAAAAGGTGGACAAGACAAAAAAATAAAGACAAAAAAGAAAAGAAAAGAAAGAAAGATCATCAGATAAGAAACAAACAACATGTTATCAGAATACTGAAAAGAAAACAAACAATAACTTCTTTCCTCGAGTCAAAAAGTCTGACGTCACAACACATTTAGTAAGCGTGTACCTGTCCAAACTCCACAGCTTGACACATCCGTCTTGACTGCAGGAAGCCATACAGCACAGCTTGTCTTCCATAGTAAGCGTGGCTTGTGGATGGAACACGATGGCCCCCACGTTACAGTTGTGGCCTGCCAACGGAAGAAATAGGGGCTTGAATAAGTCATACACAAAAAAACAACAACACAAGGCAACAACATACCAAATAAACCCCGACAATGCTGGTAACTAAAATCAAAACCAAAACAAGGCAAGGTGATAAAGTTTAGTAAATTGCACCAATTCAAATTGTAATTGTGCATGCCATTGCTCTGACATGTGATCAAACATTCCTACCATGTCGTTTTGCCTGACGTACTCTACATTGTTCACAGAGAGAGAGAGAGAGAGAGGGCGTGGAAAAGGTGGATGTAGTGATTCAGAAGCAAGGTGTCGGCCTCTCAACAAAAAGGTTGTGGGTTCGTGGTAGGACCGGTTGAAAACTTCTCTCGGGTGTTTTCGAGTAAAACCCACCCTCTGGTTGGTTGAGGCAGGTGGAACAACACCTTAGTCCCATCAGAGACAGACTATAAACAAAAGGCTCTATGAGCAGATCACAACGCTTCTTTGCACGTTAAATATCTTTTGGCTGTTTACAGGGCAGTAAGGGCAACAATTTTAAAATCCTACCTAAAAAAATTCCAAGATTAGCTTAGTTCTGAGTGTGTGTAAAAAGATCACCTTAGTTCTGAGTATGGCTAAAAAGATCAGCTTAGTTCTGAGTATGGCTAAAAAGATCAGCTTAGTTCTGAGTATGGCTAAAAAGATCACCTTAGTTCTGAGTGTGGGTAAAAAGATCACCTTAGTTCTGAGTGTGGGTAAAAAGATCAGCTTAGTTGTGAGTGTGGGTAAAAAGATCACCTTAGTTCTGAGTGTGGCTAAAAAGATCACCTTAGTTCTGAGTGTGTAAAAAGATCACCTTAGTTCTGAGTGTGTGTAAAAAGATCAGCTTAGTTCTGAGTGTGTGTAAAAAGATCATCTTAGTTCTGAGTATGGCTAAAAAGATCACCTTAGTTCTGAGTGTGGCTAAAAAGATCATCTTAGTTCTGAGTGTGGCTAAAAAGATCAGCTTAGTTCTGAGTGTGGGTAAAAATAAAATCAAATAATTTTTAAAAATAAAATCTGAATTATTCACATCTCAGCATTCTCTCCTGTGATGGCCCCCAAGTAGGAAAATTCCAACCACATTTCTGACTTTGCCTGACACCCTGATAGAAAACATACCCCCCCCCCCCCCCCCCCAAATAGTGAGTGAATCAAATATCAAATTGTAACTGAAACAGAGTACAGGCCCTGGTAGCTCAGTTAACAGAGCGTCTGACTACCAGCCAGGAGGCCCGAGTTTGATTCTCAGCCAGGGCAAATTTTGTTGGGCCCTCCTGTTGACCAAGCAGCCAAATGGATAGCCAGGTCTATTCAGACTCAGCGAAAGTAGAGGCAGCATGGAAAGCAATGGCAAAACTACCACACTATGCCGTATGCCTAGAGAAAGAAAATCAGGACTCTACTCAGGGTTACCCTACACTCAACTCCGGTTATGGGACTTGCTTCACGTTTTACTTTTAACTGAAACGGCAGGAAAACACATAATCTAGTTCTCATTTTCCCCCGCCAATAAAAAGAAACTAAAATCTGAAAAAGATATTTCCTTACCTCGTAGATTTCGGATATGATTACAGTCGGGTATTGACCATAATTTGCAGAGACCTGACCTGAAACACACACAAATACATATTGAAATCTGAGTTGAGTACAAAAACAAACAAAACATGATGGATTTAATTGCCTTATCCACACATAAGTGCAGGCTCACCAACTCTACATCATGTTTACCCCCCCCACCCCCATATCAAATTAATCCAAAACTCAACTCCCTGGGGAGCACACAGGATGGCAACCTGTTGAACAGTGGTAAAGGTACAGTGGAAATTCTTCCATACTATCTCTGTCAGTAAGTCTTACTTCCCTCCCTCCCCAGCCATCCAATATAAGAAACAGTTTTGAGTCCTTTTAGGTCTACATGTAGACATTTCCTTAGATATAACATAAACTTAGCGTTTTATTCAACACTTTCAGACTCAATGTCTGACCTCAGTTGAGAAATCCATCATCAGATTTTGTTTACTTGACACCAAAATTAGCTAGCTTGGGCAAGGTCACGGAAAAAATGAATAAGAAATACTTTGGATGGTCAAAATCGATCGAATCATTAGATATAGACGTGAAAATGGTGACATATGGCAGTTTGATTGCAGTAGACATCAGCACAAACACACAATGTACACTTGTGTTCCGCAAAGGGTGCGGGAGTAGCACTGACACTGTAAATGGGCTTTCCACAACCGTTGCGGGTTCAGCTCTCAGGGAACTAATGCGCAAAGAAAGGCATTGACCATCTCGTCATTAAATCTAATTCTTACCCAACCTGTCAATCATACAATAAACGTTTATCAGTTTAACGAGGACAGGTCAGCCTTGCAGGGGTGGAAACTTTATGACAACACGCAACAGATCCCTCAAAGTTTCCTCGCTCACCTACACCACGTTGGTTGGACAGGCATCTTTGATTTGATTGACAGCGATTTGACCTCCAGTGTTTTCGTAATGCACACTAAGCAATGATGAATTTAGACCACTGTTCGCTTTGCCTACACAAAGCATCATGTATCATGCTGCCGTACTGTCTACTGTCTGGCAGGGAGAGCAAGATTCACTGTTAACGACCTATGCTAGACAAAGACCATTATTTGCTTGGCAAAGGGAGATGAAATTGGGACCTTGCTATCTGGCAGATAGAAACAATTCGCTATCAGTACCTCAATCATTACAGTTGAGTGACGTGGTTTGATCATCTAAGCCTTCATCTTTTAAATTTATGTACAAAATACATGTCTTGATAACTTTGACCAGTCAGGTGCCTGTTAAAAATATGTTGTTAGCCGGTCCGAGCCTGCTGTTAAGCGGCCAATTTGCGTAGAAAAAACCTCTGTTTGCTGAGACAGCGTGCCGGTAGGCGGACTGTGATGTTAGGCAGCGCATTCCTAGACTGCCACTACTGCAGTGGCACATCTGTCACCCTCAGGACCAGAGATGCTAGTCTGTCGTAGGTCTCACTGCCCGGTCGGTGCTGGTACCAATTTGCACCTAGATCAAGGAAGGAAATGCTTTAATGGTGTCCATAAGATCTTAAAAACAATTTAAGAAAAGTCTTCGCGACTATATCGGCCAATAAGAGAAAAGTTCAACCGACAAGTCTGGTGGACAAAACTACGGCAAACTAACTCACCATGAGGCCGTGGCCAGGAGTTTGGAGTTTGGGCTAAAGGAACAATAGGAGATTGGCCGGCTGTCCCCAATCTGGCTACAATCATTGGTCACAGACTGCAAAACAATAACAAAACACAGAAGCAAAATAAGAAATTTAAAAATTGAAGGAGTAAACCTTTATCAAAGTAGCCAAAGAGATACAAAACATAATACAAAACATAACACAAAACATAATACAAAACATAATACAAAACATAATACAAAAAACATAACACAAAACATAACACAAAACATAATACAAAACATAATACAAAACATAATACAAAACATAACACAAAACATAATACAAAACATAACACAAAACATAACACAAAACATAATACAAAACATAATACAAAACATAACAAAAACATAACAAAAAACATAATACAAAACATAATACAAAACATAATACAAAACATAACACAAAACATAATACAAAACATAATACAAAACATAATACAAAACATAATACAAAACATAACACAAAACATAACACAAAACATAATACAAAACATAATACAAAACATAATACAAAACATAATACAAAACATAACGACGGTGAAAGTCACAAACTGTGTAAGTCTAAAATTAGTAACATCTTTTCTCCCCACTTTTTTAACACTAGGAAGTCCCTATGCTTCGTCTAGTTAAGATTCCGCGGTACAAGAACCAATAGAAATCTGTATAATAACATATAATATGAGCAATCTGTGTGTCCCTATTGGGTCTAGTTTTTGATACTTGCAAACCGTGTATGACAGTATGTCTGTAAAACTAGAATTAGATTAAAAAGAGCAGCATCCTTTTCTTTGATTTTCGCAAAACATCTAAAATTGGACTTACACGGTTTGTGACTTTCACCATCGATAAATGACTAGCAATGAAAATAAACTACACATGCTTAGATAAATTCAAGTTGTATTTGCAAATAGGAGATTAAAAAATTTTTTTTAAACAACCACAGAATTGACATGAATTTTTCTTTCGTTTCGCCTTCGTTGTTCTAATGTGTTTTGTTTGTTTCTGTTTGTTTTCCAGTTAACTTTTTTCTGACTCTTCTGCAACATGTCGACTAGCAGTAATTGTAAAAAACACAACAGGTTTTGGGTAAAAAACAGAAAGAAAAACAAAAAGACAAAAAAGAAGAGTAACAAAACATTCTCAAACATTCATACAGAAAACACACATTTTCATAAGTAATCTCATTTGTTGTTGACATATTTATTCTCTTTACTACTTCAAATTGAAATAACATCTGGAAGATTTTTTAAAACTTGGCAACTAAAAATTTTGTTGGTAAGAAATAAACAAATAAAAACAAGAAAAATCAACACAAAACGAAGGAACCAAACAATAGGAACCCAACCCCCCCCATCCCCACAAAAACACCGTAAAAGCATAGAGGAAGAACAGTATGTTGAAGAACATAAACAAATCTTTACTACTCACTCTGATTCTTTTGTGCAAGTGTTGAAGTTCTGCGCTCTTTTTGTGTAGATGGAATTAACGTCACCTCTTTCTGTTTTTTCACTCTTTCTTTTGCTCTGCAAGGTAAATGGTATGTTAACTTAGAGAAAGTTAAACAGCTGGTTTGCAACATATATTTTCACAGTAACATGAAAGCTTTGTGAAATAACGCTGCTGGGTCAGTCTATTTCATCTTTTCAAAAAACAGAAGACTATGAAAAGAATATTTAAACGGAATTAATCAATAAAATAGGTAAAGGAAGAAACAAATGTGTAGATGAATAAATCAATCAATAAAAACACAGACTTAATCCTATTTTTCCTTTCAAAATCTTACGAGTTCAATTTATAAAGATATGGATAAAGATAAATTTATAGTCTGTATCCCCGCACAAGTGCAGGCTCGTCAGCTGTACATCCTTTATACCCCAGCAGGCCATTTCATTCAATGTCCCTTCTCAATTCCCTGGGAAGCACATTGTTAGGTGATTTCGTACTAAAACACTGACAAGAACATTTCTCTACCTATGGCTGAGTATTCATTTACCCTCGAGTCTCTACCTATGGCTGAGGAAAGCAAAGGTAGTGAAGTACCTTTCCTACGTGTACAACGTCATGAAAAAAAAACCCACCTGGACCAAACAAGGAGTTTTGAACCAGTGTCATTGTGAGAAGTTGTAACACCCTACAAAACTTTCAAGCGCAGATTTAAAATATGAAGAAAAAGAAGCCCAAAGTCAAGATAACGGCTAACCTTGGCAGTGAGTACTGTGCTATCCACATCCTGGCTGCTTTCAGACTCTTTGACCCTTCATGGTACCACGTAATTTTGTCCTGGGGAGATACAGACAACACACACATTGAAACATTCATTGGTCATCTAGATTGGTCATCAACATCGCTCATCTAGATTATCAACATTGGTCATCTAGATTGTCATCAACATTGTTGGTCAACATTGGTCATCTAGATTGGTCATCAACATTGTTGGTCATGTAGATTTGTCATCAACATTGGTCATCTAGAGATTGGTCATCAATATTGTCATCTAGATTGTCATCTAGTTTGGTCATCAACATTGGTCATCTAGATTGGTCATCAACATTGATCCTCTAGATTGGTCATCAACATTGGTCGTCTAGATTGGTCCTCCTCTACATTAGTCATCTAGATTGGTCATCTAGATTAGTCATCAACATTGGTCAGCTAGATTGATCAGATAGAATGCTCTAACGCCAACTCAGTCAGAAGCAAAGTTGTGTAAAGAAAGGAATCTACTTGTGTCAATAAATCATTCTATGACCTTAGAAGATATCTAAAAATAGCTCATCTTGTAATAAATTATAAATTGAACCAATTTGTATAAACTGTGCGTATTAATTGCTTGATGCCATGGAATGTCTTAAGTTTCTCTTATATTTCATCAATATTACAGAGAATTCAAAATTTCGCTGCCAAAATTGTTTTCAAAAAGAAAAATCCGATCACGTCTCACCACTTCTCCAATTACTCCACTGACTTCCTGTGAAGCAAAGAATTGAATATGAAATGGCCACATTGGCATACAAATGCCTCAGTGATTATGGACCTAAGTACCCAACGAAACCTTTATGTAAAAAACACCTATAAGAAATTTGCGCTCCTCCAAAGACACAATTTTAAAATTTTCAAAAATGTGTCTAAAATCCTATGGTGAACAAGCTTTTGAATTCTCTGCCTCAAAAGTTTGGAACAGTCTGCCTCTGTATTTGTCTCATCTTTGTTCGTATGGGGCTTTAACATTACTTCATGTCATTGTTCTTACAGGGCTTTAATATTACTTTCTGTCATTGTTCTTACAGGGCTTTAACATTACTTTCTGTCATTGTTCTTACAGGGCTTTAACATCACTTTCTGTCATTGTTCTTACAGGGCTTTAACATTACTTTCTGTCATTGTTCTTACAGGGCTTTAACATTACTTTCTGTCATTGTTCTTACAGGGCTTTAACATTACTTCATGTCATTGTTCTTACAGGGCTTTAACATTACTTCATGTCATTGTTCTTACAGGGCTTTAACATTACTTCATGTCATTGTTCTTACATTACTTCATGTCATTGTTCTTACAGGGCTTTAACATTACTTCATGTCATTGTTCTTACAGGGCTTTAACATTACTTCATGTCATTGTTCTTACAGGGCTTTAACATTACTTCATGTCATTGTTCTTAAGGGGCTTTAACATTACTTCATGTTTGTTCTTACGGGGCTTTAACATTACTTCATATCATTGTTCTTACAGGGCTTTAACATTACTTCATGTCATTGTTCTTATTTAACATTCTTCATGTCATTGTTCTTACGGGCTTTAACATTACTTCATGTCATTGTTCTTACGGGGCTTTAACATTACTTCATGTCATTGTTCTTACAGGGCTTTAACATTACTTCATGTCATTGTTCTTACAGGGCTTTAACATTACTTCATGTCATTGTTCTTACGGGGCTTTAACATTACTTCATGTCATTGTTCTTACAGGGCTTTAACATTACTTTCATGTCATTGTTCTTACAGGGCTTTAACATTACTTCATGTCATTGTTCTTACAGGGCTTTAACATTACTTCATGTCATTGTTCTTACAGGGCTTTAACATTACTTCATGTCATTGTTCTTACAGGGCTTTAACATTACTTCATGTCATTGTTCTTACAGGGCTTTAACATTACTTCATGTCATTGTTCTTACAGGGCTTTAACATTACTTCATGTCATTGTTCTTACAGGGCTTTAACATTACTTCATGTCATTGTTCTTACAGGGCTTTAACATTACTTCATGTCATTGTTCTTACAGGGCTTTAACATTACTTCATGTCATTGTTCTTACGGGGCTTTAACATTACTTCATGTCATTGTTCTTACAGGGCTTTAACATTACTTCATGTCTTTGTTCTTACAGGGCTTTAACATTACTTCATGTCATTGTTCTTACAGGGCTTTAACATTACTTCATGTCATTGTTCTTACAGGGCTTTAACATTTCTTTCTGTCATTGTTCTTACAGGGCTTTAACATTACTTCATGTCATTGTTCTTACAGGGCTTTAACATTTCTTCATGTCATTGTTCTTACAGGGCTTTAACATTACTTCATGTCATTGTTCTTACGGGGCTTTAACATTACTTCATGTCATTGTTCTTACAGGGCTTTAACATTACTTCATGTCATTGTTCTTACAGGGCATTTTCATGTCATTGTTCTTATTTAACATTACTTCATGTCATTGTTCTTACAGGGCTTTAACATTACTTTCTGTCATTGTTCTTACAGGGCTTTAACATTACTTTCTGTCATTGTTCTTACAGGGCTTTAACATTACTTCATGTCATTGTTCTTACCAGGGCTTTAACATTACTTTCTGTCATTGTTCTTACGGGGCTTTAACATTACTTCATGTCATTGTTCTTACAGGGCTTTAACATTACTTGATGTCATTGTTCTTACAGGGCTTTAACATTACTTTCTGTCATTGTTCTTACAGGGCTTTAACATTACTTCATGTCATTGTTCTTACAGGGCTTTAACATTACTTTCTGTCATTGTTCTTACGGGGCTTTAACATTACTTCATGTCATTGTTCTTACAGGGCTTTAACATTACTTCATGTCATTGTTCTTACGGGACTTTAACATTACTTTCTGTCATTGTCCAAAACCTTGACATATTTATTATGAGCAGTGACTCTTGAATATTTCTTTTAATTCGATGTAAAAAAACTATGTATCACCTCATCCCTCTTTTTTCTGTTCGTCCTGTTTCAGTGCTGTCTTCTTGGTGATGGCTCCTTCCCCAAGTTCAGCTATCAGCTTTCTCAAACGTTCTCTCCTCTCGGCCGGTCCTTCTCCAAAAAGACCTAAGACAAAGGAAGTCAAAATACAGAAAATTATTCCCATAAAACTACAGCGTCTGATCAAAACAGGAGAACCGATCTTAAAAAATAGAAAGATTTCAAACGAAAGTGAATATTTTCCATTTTATTTCTCTAGTGTCAGTGGCCGAATGGTTAGGCTATCGGATCGTGAGGTCCAGAGTTCAGATCCCGGCAATGCAAAGTCTGACATTGTATTGCTTGAGTAAAAAAAACATCTCATCAATTTCCGGCTGGTCTGATGGTATTCTCTCAAGATCTGTCGATGACTTGGTTGCGGTGTGTACAGGGTTCCCTAGCGTGCCAGCGAGAACTCTTTCCCCCAACTGACAAATCTGTCGCTCTTGACCTCTGGGTGTGTTTGTTAGAGACAAACTTTACAAATTCTACCTGTCCTGAATTACGAATTTGTTTATGTTATTTTGCTCGCAGAAAAGTCAGCTTGGAACATATCCATCCTACATTTTCTGTCATGAAACTAAGCTAGATAGAACATAGCTGAAAGCATTAGTTTAATCAGTTTATCATTTTCCCATTAGAATTGTAGCTGGTATCATGCTCTTTATCACGCATTCTTTCCATCCTTTACCCCGTAACGTGATTCAACACGCTCTCATTTAATCGGTCAGTTGTATAACGGAGCTGACGCTAACAAAGTGGAATATTCTAGATCAAACTGGTAACAATGGAGGCGTTCCAAAACCCCACTGTAAGTCAGCAGAGCAGTTATACGGGACCTGCCACTAACACTCTGTCTCACCAGAGGTCTAAAGCGAGCCAAATAGGCGCTGTCCAAGCACCACAAGGATAAGTGAGAGTAAAAAACCCTGCCTTATGAATCTTCCTAATCTTCTGACTTTATGGATCTCCCTCGTATTCTCACTTCTTCCTCTGTCTATCCGTCTTTCAGTCTCTTTGCCTTTCAACTTTGGATCTAGTTTTGCTCGGATTTGAAACCTGGGACCTCATGAGCCCAAGTCTGGCAGCCTAACCACTCGGCCATCAATGTCACTGTAGTATCAATTATAACTATGGTGTTGATTTCATCCTTACATGGTCTGAATCATGATTACGGTGTCAATTACTAATACTATCATAGTATGAAATAAAGGGAAACAAGCCAAACACAATGGGACTCTCACTCTATATGTGTTACCATATTTACATGTCGATTCTCAAAGTATTATGTACTTACATAATGGTTCTCAAAGCATTATGTACATACGCATGAGCTCTTAATGTCTTACTGTACTTACATGGGTTGTCAACATGTTACCGTACATACGTATATGGGCTTTCAACGTGTTACCGTACATACATATACGAGCTCTCAACGTGTCACTGTACATACATATAGGGGCTCTCAACGAGTTACCATACTTACATATGGGCTCTCCAAGCTGTCTCAAATACGCCTTCACCTCTGAATCATCTGTGGACACTTGAATCTTTCTTTCCTGCATATGAAGAAATTAAGAAAGAAATAAAAGAAAAAAAAAAAGAAATAACAGTATTACATGCTTACTTGCATTGTGTTGGTTAAAAAAAGAAAACAAAATGAAAAACATTTGTATTTCAATACAGGACACAACAGACTATAAAGAACATGTCCATTACATGATAGATGTACATTTTTCTTAGAATCGAATGAAGAATCCTTCCATTTTCAGGGGCAATAATAGCATGGATGTCCGCAAAAATGATTAGACATAATTAGGATGGGTCTACCAGAATGGTTGGATATTTCAATCTGGGAATAGATATATCTGTTTGAACGATTTAAAAACAATTTTAACTCTCTCCGTGCCAGGACACATATAAGGTCTCTCTTTATCTTTCCTTCCGGTGTCCATCCAAAGGCCACAGCAAAAGTTATTTCCATGGTCCTTCCTTAAAACCAAAATATGGCCTTTCCATGACCACCTTCTCATCACCTAATTGCTGATTTTTTTCTGTGTTTGCGATTTCAGTATTTTCTTCTTGTTGCTTACATATTGTTGCCCTCGTATCCTGAGCATTTGCCACAAACATTTTGAACACAGCGTGTCTCATCGAACTGTCTGTTGTTGGTTTTATCACCACTTACTCAAAGAATACATTGTGAGATGTAATCAACACTCTAGTCCACCTGTTGCTACCTACCCTTTTCCTCCTTTCAAACTCGGCCAGAGCATCGGCTTGTATAGCCGCGTCGCTAGCATCCAACTCAAAGCTCGACCCTGAAGAATTAAAAAAATACAGGAGACAAGATTAAAAGTTTTGCTTTCAAGCTAGGATAGAAGCATGAATGCATTGAGAAAGCTGCAGACGAGCATCACAAGACAAGCTCTCTGTTGGAAAACCCTCAGGGTAAAAAAAAAAAGAGGGGTCCACCTGGAGGCACATATGGAGAGAGAGAGATCAGAACTCACTGGTTTTCTCAGCAACAACTGGAAACAAGTGACAAAGGATTCAGCTGACCTAAAGGAAATTTTCAAGCAACCCCCACCCCTGTCCTGGTAGATGGACCGACACCTCGTCTCACCAGAGACAGATGATAACAACGAAGTCCCATGTGTAGACCACAACACATTAAAGACCCTTACCCATTTACAGGGCAGTCCAGGCAAAAACAAGTTAAATTCTACCAAAAACATTAACATCACTTTACATATACATCAAAATAAAATCAAAGATGGTTGTCCCTTCGGAAAAAAAAAATCTAACTAGAAGCAAGGATGTCAGACGTTCCATGAAATTATTATTAAATTATTATCATCTATAAGACTGGTGTGCCCATAGTTTTGGTGAGTAAATTGAAGGAATGCACACAGAGATCGACATGCCCTTCTAGTATAAGTAAGTAGAAAATTATGGTCTCATGAAAATCATGGTCGCATACAAATGATAGAAGGTTTTTCCTCAGTCTATTTATATCAATTTGTCAGTACTGCTACTAAGTAAGGCCAAGTGTGAATGTTATAGAAAAATGTTTTAATGTTACCATCACTGATGTTGATATGACTACTAAGTAAGGCCAAGTGTTCTGCTTGGTTTTTTTGCCAGGAACCACCTTTAAAATATTGCAATACACCAAGAAGGTACTACTATGATTTCTTTGCAATACACCCATCGCATTGACTTGCTTTACCCAACACACACATACCAGTTTCATACTACACTTCTCTGCAGGGCCTTTCACTATCAGGTTTTGCCGCTGGTGACATCACGCGCAGCCTGTAGTCGTTTCTCCTGCCTCTCACTTTCTTTTGTGGTGCCCTCTCACAACGGGAACCAAGAAAACGTAGCTAACTGTACAAAAATATTCCCGGAATAGGGTCAAAGGTCGTGCTATTCTCTTCTTTGCATATACAAAAATAATACTTTTGGAGCCAGGCACTAATCTAATTCCATCCTCGAACTGGCGTGGCGCATGCGTGCCCGATGACCGACGAATCCTATTTTTATCGAGATCCTCGCCATCTAGACTTAGCCAAAGACCAGCTCTGCGCGCTGTGATGCTAATACACTCTGTTGTGTGTTGCATGCTTGCTCTCTCTGTCTGTCTCTCTCTCTCTTGCTCCATCTCAATTAAATTCAATCATCTTTATTGATCTCTTGAGAAAGGATACTATACTTGCGTTATCATAATTTCCTTTTTTTAAAATAAACGAATACATCAATGCATTTAAATTAAAAACAAATTTAACTTAAATTAATCATTAAATGTATAGATTTTAGGAGAAATATATAAAGATGCAAAGGTGAATAAATAGATAATGCGATGAAACAATATACATAAAAAAATTAAAATAATTATAAACAACTCAGTTTAGCTTCATACACATTCATCACCTTTTATCATAAATCATTCATTCACCACCCATCAATTTCCATTTCTTAAACATTGTGAGTAAAACGTTGTTGTGCTTTCAAAGTAAGTTATGGTCAAACTTTCGTGTATGGCACTGGAAGAAAAGATCTAAAATATCTCTTAGTGCGGGATTTAAAATTATAAGTTGACCGCTTCTACTTGTTTTGGGTATACTCCTGAGTTTAATTTTGCATTGAGTCTCGTATATATCTTCAAAGTTCTCCGGCTCTACATCATTAATGAGTTTCTCTAAATGTTTCAGTATCCTATTAAATTTCTTCTTTTCTGTCTCTTGTATTTCCTTCCCATGTAGTTATACTAAAAATAATAATACTCTTCATGCAAGCTTGATAGAAAAAGTCTTATTAGAATGTTATTAATTTGAAACGTATATAAAGCTTCCTCATAAAATGTATCCTTTTGTTTACGTTCTTTAAAACTGTATATAATTGTTTTTTTCCATTCTAGCTTCTTGTCAAAAATTATGCCAAGATATTTATATTTATTAACTCTCTCAACTGTTTCATCTTTTATAACAATATCATTATGGGTGTTATTTGTCTTCCTAAAATCAAAAATCCTTTCTTTAGTTTTCTTAATATAATTAAGTTGTAAATAATTATCATCACACCATTTTACAAACCTTTTGATTTCTTGAACATAATTGATTAGGTCTACTTCTGATCTGATAAGAGCTTGGATAGATGTATCATTTGCATATTTTATTATTGGGATGTTTTCAAAAACAGTTTTACAATCATTGGTATAGATAGAAAAGAGTATAGGTGCAAGAACAGTCCCCTGGGGTGCTCCAGTGTTTGTTTCACTTACTGACGAGTCAAATGTACCATTCTCTGATTTTAATCTAACAAATTGAGGTCTGTTGGTCAGAAAATCTAAGATCCAGAAAGTTACACTGCACTTTTTCTTAAACCCACATCTAAAACAATCTAGGAATTAGGATGTGTGGCTGCATTGTATTAAAAGCACTTGAAAAATCAACAAAAAGAGTTCTGACATAGGTTTTCGGAGTAGAGAATCTATCAAAATGATGGTACACGTTATTTGAAAACCCCTTTAGATTTATATATATAGTAAAGTAGAATAGCATCTTCAACACCCCTTTTCCCCCTCCCCCTCTCTCTGTGTTTAGATTTATATATAGCTCTTTTTCTCTTCACCCTCTCTCGGCAAAAGTTGGTGTGAAGAATCATTGAGAGTAGGTCCATTTATGATTACAATTGTTTTTTTAACACAATCCTCTCAAGACATGTCATTAAAATAAATATCCCACTCTCTCTTCTCCCCTCCCCCCGTGACCTCTCTCTGTGTTTATATCCCTTTCCTTGTCCCACTTTCTTTTAACCTCTCCCTCCTTAGCTCTTTTTCTCTTTCACCCTCTCTCGCTATCTCCTCCTCTCTCACTGTTCAAAAGTTTGCGGAGGTGAAAGAATCGTCGAACAGATTTTATCTCTAAACATTCACGTAAGTACACTGTAACATTATTACATTATGATTGTACTACAGTGTTTTAAATGATTTATATCAGTTGTTTGAAAGTATGATATTATGACAGTATTTTATTAATGTGGCCCCACCTACAATAATGGGTTCTGGACAAATGTTACCATCACTAATGTTGATATGACTACTAAGCAAGGCCAAATGTGAATGTCTATAGTCATATACAAATGTTACCATCACTGATGTTGATGTGTCCAGATTCTTTGCCCATGGCGATTCTTTGAAAAAAACGTTATGTCTCCGCCAGAAGGCGTGACTTTTCTCTGTCTTCAAGACTTCCATAGTGGACAATCTTTTGACTGTTTTAGAAAGGTGGGATGTTCATCATCGTCATCAGACATCCTCAGATATTTCTATCCTTGTAGTCTTTCGTCTGAAGAAGAAGGAAAAAGGCAACAAAAAGATTTCTCATCAAGGCAGGTTTCACAAAAAAATGGGACCCAATGATAACTTGAACTCTTCAATTAATGTTCCTCAAAATATTCTAATTGATGAATCTTCTTAACATTTGGTCCATGTATAGCTTTGACATCGCAGATATAAAACATAATATTGTGAAATTTGCTTTCAATTTGTGTGTTTTGTGATATTTTTTGGTGTGAACGTCAGCAATCCAGACAGACCACATTTCCTCTTTTTCAATAAGTCCCTTTTCACCTTAAGGTAGGTGAGGTCAACGACCTTTTATTCTGTTTTCTTTAATTCCATGTGGAAGAGAATTGTTCAAAGAAAATTTGGCGAGTCCTAAATATTTTTATCTTTTGCAGTGATCACGTGAGGAGGTTTCAGATTTTCGTTATTATGTAACAACTGATGTCTACAAATGAACACACAGTTAAGAGCTGAAAAAACAGTTGAAAAATACGTAGAAGCGCCGTTTTTGCAAGTGAAAAAACGATATTCTCATCATATATTCTGTAAAATACACGAAAAAAATCATAGGTAACTCTAAATGAGAGTGAGAATACCATGAGACTTTACTGTCTGAGACCTCAACAATCTAATAAAATATGGTGAGCTATTGTCTCGTAGTTCAGGTGAAAGGGATTGTGGATCATGAAATCTTTGTTTTTAAATTGTCTGGTTGGCTTTGCCGATATTTTGTTTACAACTCTTACGGCCATTGAATTTACATTGCTAAACCATGCAAAAGTACACAACGGTGAGGTACATCAAAAGCACAATTGTACAGTCACGACTCCACACTCTTACTAAATAACGATGATCGGACATAGGTTAGATTCTGAGACGTTCAGGTTGGACCGGTTGCAGCACTGCGGCATCTCATCCGTTCATTTAAAAAAGATAATTGGCTTTTAAGTCAAAACTGCTACTCTTCATTTCTTTTCAAAGATAGTTCAAGTTTCAAGATTTGCCAATTTCCCGTAAAGAGATTCTAAAGACAAGTTTGTGCTATCCCAACTAATAGTTAGAGAGGGGGGTGAGTGATGACAGAGCGGATAATTCCAAACAAAAATTGAGCAAAGCGCTTTCTTTTGGCAATCTTTGCTCTATTGCAAATAAGACCTGGCCAAGATAATAAAAACCCGTAACAAATAAGGATAGTATAAAGGCGTACAATCTATTGGTTTCTTTCATCATCCACACGATCCGGATGAGTTTAGAACAAGGGGGTCCTCCACGCCATGTTACTGTGTGACATACAAAATTAATATCCTTCCCATAACGAAACAAAATGAGGAAAAACAGAAATTTGCTAATTTACTTGTAGATCTCTATCAGATAAAGAAAATAAACTCTTCTTTTTTTTTTTATAATTACCAGGAAAGGGATTTGATGTAATTTTAGGTAGTCTATGATTAACTCATTCTTTTTGTTGTTGTCCAAAGCCTTATTGAAAGCAACGACGTATTTCCAACGTTTGGTTGAAAGAGGTTGGAATAAAAATGTGAATCAGTTTAGCAACGACTTTTCCCAAACATATCTGTGAGTGTGTAATTTTAGCCGATTAACTTTCTTTTTGTTGTAGGCCAAGCACTAGACAGTCCGTAACATAAGTGCTGGATAGACGTCCGTAACATAAGTGCTGGATTAGGCTAGATCTAGAATATAGGGTCAAGTTCTTCGACTTCAGGGGTTTAGATATAAATCTAGATCTTATCAAACAAACACACAACACCAAATGTAGATTTTGACTCTATAAGTCTATCTCAAAACAAAAATGTGTATTTTTTCTCAATCCCTTTGCCTTTGCCTCTAGATCTAGAGATCTTGATCTAGTGTAGAATCTAGATCTAGATCTAGATCTAGTACCCGGGAAAAGCAGTTTTTTTTTATTTGTTTACAGTGTTCAAGTCAATAGTATCAAGTGTCACTTACTCGTTTATCATTTTTGATTTCACTGTCACTTAGTGTCGTTTATCCTTTTTTTTTTTTTTTTAACTTCACTGTCAATAGTGTCATTTATTATCGTTTATCAAAACCATCACTTTTGACGTTTATCACGTTTGACTTCATTTCACTGTGGCTCTTTTTAGATCTAGAAATCTAGATCTACATCGTGTGATCTTCAACTCAAGACAAAAGTTTTAGTCTGACACTGTTTGGTTTCTTTCAACTCACCTGAACTCATTTGATAGTATAGTACATATATCTAGATTAGGCAAAATAGCAGTCTTACACATAATAATAAGTTTTTGAGCCTTTTAGAGAGAAATTTAAAAGAAAGATTTCCATTTTTGATAAACTTGTACAGAGGATTCATCAAGATGTGGAAAACTCATGAATGCTGTTTTACTAAGAACATCTTGACTGCCGGAGAAGGATTCTCATGTCCAGTTACTGAGTCAAAATGTAATGTGGTCGTGCAAGAAGTATCAAGTTGCGATGAAAATCCTCTTAGTGATGACTTCAAGAATGCAGTTCTTGAAATAGGGAGTTGACCGTAGGTTGGCCTGTCAACGGTGCCATGAAAGTTCTGGAAGACCTCGTCATGACAATGAAGAAGGGTGAAGTCAGCCAATTTCATATTTCTATGAGTTCGCAATTGACTCGTGATCATTTATCAACAGATGTGACGGACGACACTAAAAGCGAGTGCACTGTTTTTTTAGAGTTAAGCAGCTTTGACGATGCCATTCCTTTCTGGAAACTCAGCGATCCAGAAAATATGATTTAGCTTTGTGTCACAAAAATGAAGGATCAAAATTATTCCAAGATGGAAATGTGCTCGCAGGTTTTTTTCACTACAGTCTAGCAATGAAATACTTGATTTCGATGTCTGTGAATGACGAGCAGATCGACTTAGATGACAATAAATGTCGTAACTTGGTGTGTATTTGCCACTTGAATTTAGCAGCCTGTCAACTGAAGTACAAGGACTATGACAGTGTCATTACGAATTGTTCCAAAGCTCTGAATATTGACGGAAGTAATGTCAAAGCATTGTTCCATGCAGAGCCTGTGCGTATAAGGAATTAGGACGAAATAGTGATGCCAGGTAGGCCTACTTTATTTTTTGTAGCCAGCTGTCTTTTTTTAGTTTAAATTTAGGTTAAATGGGTTTTTTTAAATGGTACGCTGATACCTCGTTATACCGCCAACTGTTGTGCCAGTGGTAATTAGCGTTATAAAGGGAGTGGTATTATATAAATATATAAGAATATTCCCTCAACCCAATATTACAACAAGGAAAATAATCAAAGTCGATGCAAAGCAGGTGTTGATCTCTAAGAACCGAGGTAAAGTTAGGGGGGAGGGGGTCCTGAGCATGTTTTTTTTAAATTATTTGATAAAGACAATTTTAACCACTATCATTGTACTCAGCATGTCTAAATTAACTGAAAAAGATATTTTAAAATATATTTATCCTGGATTGGTACATATCTGTTGTACGATTTGGTTTAATTTAGTTCCTCTATTTTGAGTTTTTAGTAGCTTTCTTCTCTTTCCTTTTCTGTTTGTTTTCTTCAGTAAGTAATCTCATTTTGGCTATCTCTAAGTGATGATCACTAAGTATTTCAGCTCCTCTGTTTACCCTTGCATCCATTGTACTGTAAAAAAAAAAAGGGATCTGCTAACTATCATGTAGTCTATGATTGACTTTTCACACCTGTCTTCATTTACTCTTGCCAAGTATATTTGTGGATATCTTTATAGAGGAAAAAATGTGTTAGTTATTTTCATGTATAAATTCTTTAGGCAAAAATCTATTAGTCTCTCTCCATTTGGAGAAGTTTTTGTCTCTCCTTCTCTACCTATTACTCCTCCTGATGTTTCTACATTGTTGCCTACTCTAGCGTTTAAATCTCCTAGAACCATTAGTTCCTGTTTGGATTTGATAATCTCTGCAGCTATTTGTCAATCGCTTTCAAGATATCTTTTCTTCTTTGGTGGCATCTTCTTTTGGTTCATAATCTAGTAATAATTTAATTTCTCTTCCTTTTGGTTTAATGTTTACCTCTAATAGCCGTGGGCTTATCAATTTCCAACTTTTTAGTAACTTACCTTGCCTTTTATGCATTAGGAGGCCTACTCCTGCTTGAGCTGTATCTTTGACATCTACTCCTGAGAAGATTAAGGTATGATTTGGTCCTACATTTTCTATTCCTTGTCCTTTTTTCTTTGTTTCTCTAATGGCCAAAATTCCTATTTGAATTTTTCCATTTCTTCAGCTAATTCTAACTCTTTTCCATTTATTGCCCTAACATTCCATGTTCCAAAAATCATAGTCCGTGTTCTTTTCCAGAGTCGTCGAAAGTTTAATCCAGGTGTATATTAACATATTATTTAATACTTTGAATCAGTTTGGTTTTGGATAAGCAGGGGATTAGCCCACTGTACCCTAGGTAAATGGTGGGGCTGCCACCTTAAGGCCCCCTACAGGGCCTTGTTATTTTCTGTCAGGGTTAACTCCCTTAGCCTTTGGTCATTCAAGACCAACCTGCAAGGCAGCAGGTTGTTATTTTCTATCAGAGTCAATTCTTTTAGCCTTTGGTCGACCAATACCGACTTGCAAGGCAGTAGGTTCTTTTCTGTCAAGGTTAACTCCCTTAACCTTTGGTCAACTAAGACCCAGCAAGAGATTCGTGGAGGACGGGACCGCCTAATCCCCATACAGGTGCTTACCTGTCCACTGCCCAACCTGTCTACCTAATTCCTCTTTTCTTGCGTGGTCTGTTGTTATGTGTCATATATAATGTCTCTAATTTTCAAATATTCCCAGTGCCAGACACTAGCGTCAACAGTGCCACACCCTCTTTTTACTTGTGCTCTTTCCCGAAGAACCTCATACACTTCATTGTCACTGTCAGAGTCAATAAGCTCTTCAACACTTCTATCATATTTGCTGCACCATGGATCATCATTATCTTCAACCCTAGCCTGGTCAGAATCAGATTCATGAAGGTACATAGTCTGTTCATCGTCGAAATCCACGATTTTGAATTTGCCGGTGTAAACAAGTTGGAAAAATAGTTCAAATCCGGGTCAAATCGGTAAATTTTTTAACGGAAAAAATAATGCGGTAGCAGCAATCTATTACGATGGACAGGAAACTACTCTACATAACATTAACAATTTATTTCGTTTTATTTTGTATTCTGCCTTTTTAGTGGAGCTGGTCAAGTTTCCACCACAGTCGAAGTCGGCAAACGGATGACAATCGGAAGTTTCAACTATAGTCGAACACGGCAATGTAAGGGTTAAGCTGTACCCACGGAAGACCGAAAAATAGTGAATTGCAGAAGTCGATCTTTGAGAAAATCAAAGATAGGATTATACACTTGTTGCACGCTTCTATCATAATGAAATGTCTGATGGTCCTGGTGTTTTTAAGGCTGATTATAACACATACGTTCCATTATGACTGTCCATTGATAAGTCACTGTCGATGATGCGAGATTTTTCACGACGTTCACAGGTGGAATATTAGTGTTGTCAATGCACAATCAACTCTAAACTGCAGTTTATAGACGGAGTTGTCAATGTCTTATCCTCATTCAGTTTCAATTTGTTTGCAGACATCCAATTTCAAAAATATCTAAAATGGTAAACATCTACTTTTGATGTCATATCTGATTGTAGACACATGCTGTAGATTTAAGTGTCGTCTGCGTTCGTGTGGTACGTAAGCGAGCATTCTTCCATTATTCTTGCTACTGGGGATGTATGTAAAAACGAATAGTACTGGGCCCATCACGGAGCCTTGTGGTACACAGCTGAGAATGTTACGTTTTTTGCTTTTAAGGCTATAAATGGCCAACTCTTTATTCCATTACATCAGCTGAAACGTAATACAAGGACAACCAGGTCAGGCTGTCAAACATACATGGTTCCATCTTCAAGAATTGATTGTCACCTGCTGTGGAATGAACTGCTAACAGAAATAAAACTCAGCAATAGTACTGAAGACTTTAGAATTAAACACATCACTTTAACTTTAAAGCCAAAATTGGATTAATATTTTAGGTTCAATCAAAATATGTGCGCTGACACTGACAGTTAATACTCAAGAATTGAGTTGGTCATGAAGAAGAAGGAGATACAATGCTAAAACCCAAGGTAAAAGATCAAAAGATAGACTGAAGAAAGTGGAAAGAAGATATAAAAGAGGCACTAAAGCAAAGAAATTTAACTTTTACAGAAGGAAACAGAAAGCTTCAGAAGAGGGTAGTCTGGAGAAAGATAATTTCGGGTATCTAAACCCAAACACCGGAAGGTAGAATGGGAACTGAGAAAGAAAGTAGAATTGAACAGTCTTCCAGACTCCGCCCATGTATAGTATGCTCTTCCCTTGATGTTATAAGTTAGACGGAATTACGCGGCGTTTTAATTTAACTGGGCATGCGTTGCCGTTGCGTGTGAACTTTTATTGCTCTCACGTCTCACATTGGCATCCGTTGTGCTTTCGGGTCTCTGTGCTGAGCTAAGGCCAACTCGCCCACGTGCTCACCACCTCAGTGTTAAAGTTTCCAGGTGTCCTATTCCTCGCATTCAATTTTACAAAAAACTGAGGACTCTTCTTACTTAGACAAACGACCTGGTTGTGAATCTTCATCCTTGTTTGTCCATTGATCCCCCCCCCCCCCCCGATTTTTTGCCCTGACTAATTTTCGCATAAATGCCTGTTTTCTCTGCTTCACCACAAGCACAGGGTATTTAAGCGGTAACTACTGCAATATCAATTTAATTATAACTGGTAGGGATTTTTTTAGCTGTTCTTTTTACATTTTTTTCTTTCTTCCTTGCTTTCATAGGTCTGATCTATTCTGGGCTAGAAAGCATGAGCAGAAAGCAAAGTTATCCGAGATCTTCTGCAGTCATTGTCAGGTGTTGGCAGCGGAGCATTGTGAGGGGAAAAATCAGCGGCTGGATTTCAAAAGGACTGTTGCCAGACAGAATGACAATACATGTAACTTTATTCATAAGTGTGATGGATTGAAACACAAAAGTGTGTGGATTGGAACACAAAGTGTGATGGATTGGAACACAAAGTGTGATTAATGATTCAATGAGAATTATTTGTCTTCTATATATATATATAATATAATATTAATATATGTTAGTGTGCATACACATGATTGAATCATAATTTTGCTACATTGCAATTCACTATGTGATATATGTAATCGAACAATTTCTTAATTAAACGTGATTTCTGGTAGAAGGATTCCTCAAATGAAATCAGTGGTTGGATCATTTAGAACATACCTGTGCTATCACCGGGATTTGTCTGGATATGAACGATCTGGTCTGGATGTCGTTTCCAAATGATGCCAGGTGCAGTCCTCACGTAGTAGGTTCTGGATCCGATGTAATTTAGAATTGTGCTAAATTGCTGTCACTGTTGTCCATGGTAGTCTCGAACAAGAACGTTGTCGCCAACATTGAAGATGTATTTAATTAGGACCTTTTCAGACGCGCCATTTCCTTTATTCTTGCACAGGACTTTGGGATTCCGTTGACCACGAGAATGTTTTGTGATTCTGAAGAAGGTCATAGAGAGGTTTGGCAATACGTGCAATATTATCAAGCCATTTGTGGTAATAGTTCATTAACCCGAGAAAAGATCTTAATTCAGTCTTGTTTTCTGGTTGAGGTGCTTCAGTCACTGCTCTTATCTTTTTTCAGTCTTGTACAGGCCTAAAATCTGCATACCACAGAAAATGACTTCTTTCTGAAAGAACTTACATTTCTTCAGATTTGCTTTTAAATTTAATTCATAATCTTGCAGTCTTGTTAACACTGTCTGGAGATTTTGTAATGATTGTCATCTGTTCTCCCAGGAACTATCATATTATCCTTGTTGCATTGGACACCTGGGATGTCTTGAAGCAGACTGTCCATAGTTCTCTGCTATATCGCAGGTGAGGATGTTATACCAAATGGTAGTCTGTTGTGAGAGTACAGACCTTTACTTGTATTCATCGTCGTGAGCTTTTTGGTAGCTTCATCCAGTGGTAGTTTGAGGTATGCTTGTCTGAGATCAATCTATGAAAAAGATGTCCCTTGATCCAGTGTGGCCAGCATGTCTTCCATTCATGGCGGTGACAGGGTATACTGTTCAACGTTCAGTACAGGATTGACAGTACGGTAACCTTGAAGTCGCCACACATGCGTACATCTCCATTCTACTTGAGGATAGGAACAATAGGTGTTGCTAAATCACTGGACTTGACTTGAATTATGATTCCTTGGCTTTTGAGAAGGTCCAAATCCTTCTCAACTTTGGATTTAAGAGCGTAGGGGACATGTCTGGCATTGCGAAATTTAGGTCTTTGAACTCCGAGACATGAGACAAGAGATTGTTGTGTTAGAAATTAGATTGTGTAAGCTTGTTGATACTTCTCCAATCCAGTTGTAGGCCTGATAGCCAATTTCTTCCCAGTATAAAGTTGCTTCTATTAGTATTACGGAGAATCAGGAGAGGTAGTGTCTTTAATTGTCTGTTCCTTTCCACGTTGACCATTAATTTCTCAAGAGGTTGAATAATCTCATTTGTGTATGTTTTTAGTCTGACGTCCGTCTTTAGTACATGTACTTGAGGTCATGTTTGAATGGCTGCTTTATTGTTTTAATTTCTCGCTTTGTTTGAGTGTGTGGGTGTTGAGTTATTTTGATGTTTTGTTTACTTGCTGGTTGATGTGGAGACCTATTGTGCTTCCACTGTATTTCTGAAATCATGACAATTGGTACATTTATGAAATTAGGACAAGTATAATTAGTACATTTGTGAAATTATGACAATTGGTACATTTGTGAAATTATGACAATTGGTACATTTGGACCAAGTACAGCCTAAATGGCACAAACTGCTGGTCCCAGGCCATTTGAGCCATCAGTAGTTGTGTTGTAGCAAAGTAGTCACTGAATAATCATACACTGTGTTTGGGAGAAGATGGAATTACACAGGCCGTGTAGTCACGCCGATACTACTAGTGACTGATACCTAGCGACTACTGTAAAAATAAGGGGCACAGCTACAAGTCTTTATGTGAGACCAGCACACCACGCAGTAGCTAACACTAACATCATATCAAGTACTTGTGAATCCAATACTGGCAAGAGAGACATTTCATTGACAGTGTTCGCCATACAAAAATATGAAGGCACAAAATGTTTGACAAATGTATTAGTACAGTACTACATTAATAACATGTAAGCCTACATATTGTCGGCCGAAATAGCGAACCACCCCAGATCCGGGATATCTTATTTCCTTTTATCCAAATTACAGTAGAAACCGGTGATAACTTATAACAGTAACAGGATCTGTTTGCAAGGAAATCAGCCAAAAGTCACATTTCACTAGCTTAGCGCTCTCGGGACAGGATAAGTGTAGCCGGTGAATCGCTCATCATACAGTATTATTATTAGCCCATCTCGTAGGTCAGCCATCGTGACAATACACTAGATACACTCTCTCTCCTCTTCTCTTTTAGGCATATTGTGCACTTCAAACACCTGCATTGGGTCTTGATGAAATCAGAATTGAAAGAAATATTAGGCATACGGTAGCATAGATCTACATTATGCACGTTTTTGTGCTTCTCCGGTACTGGTATACTTTCCACATTGACAGTTGACAGAGTCCTGTAGTTAGTGTTACCGTACTATAAGTCATGGTTCCCTTCTCAGTGCCTCAGGTTTATTTTAGAATGGAGAGATGGCGATTGTGCTGTTTTTTATAACCAGTTTCCTGTTATATAAGTCGTTACCACTCTGTCATATGCGTGGGTTGTACATGTAAACACAATAGTCCAGACACTTAGGAAATATACACAAAGGGCAACATCGTAATAAGACACTGGAAACACGTCTTTACAGGCACGTGTACTTTATTCAACTCCCAGACAACTCGACAGTACAGGTAGAGCGTGGTACAGTCTCAATCTCAGCAGTACAAAACACACAACACTACAGCTATTGTTGTATGACTCATACCATTACACACTAGACTATGTTGGACTGAGTTGTTTGATAGAAATTTGCCTAAATTGTTGTGCATGTGGTTTGTTGAATTTGGTGTGAAACTTTGTTTTCTTTGTGTGCTAAGGTAGAAACGGTATACTGGAGTACGTGTATAATAATAATAATAAAGTGTTTATTTCAAAATTGTTTTTGGTTTGTCTTTTGTGGATAACTATGTTGTGAATATTAATAGTGAAGAAATGCCTAGGAGAGATAGACAGGCATGCATAGAGAGAGAGACAGAGAGAAAGAGAGTATGCATAAGTTTTCTCTCAACTATTGGTGGTTTCACAATCATATTTTCCTAACTAGACATAAACCCAATTTCCAAAGAAAAAGCTCAAATTTCAAAAGTTCAAAGCTGGAACTGGAACAAGATTCTAAAGTTAAGACAAAGTGCAAGTGAAATTTATAACAAACAAAGACCGAATTTGGTTCCTTTGTTTTCCTTTTTTCTTTGTGTGAGACAGGAAAATAATTGAAGACTGAAGATGATATTGATGATTTGATTCTTCCAAAATTGTCAAATGTGTAGATAGGATATGATAACTTAGCCAGCATATTGTTGAGTGCTGTGCTTTACTTGGTAGATCTATGGCTTTTTTTCCTTCATAAAGAGGGGCGGGAGAGAAGAGACTTTGCTGGCATGTTTTCGTTTTCTTCTCGCTTGTTCATGATTTCTATTTTGGCTTGGTAAATGGTGGTTTGTTTTATTCAAGGCCTTTACGACCCATAGGCACAGGTGGGGTTTTTTCTCTCACAACATTGTAATTGTAGTCTTAGTAAAAAAGGTACTTCACTTTACTTTCCTCACTTGACTCAGGTGTGAATGAGTACCCAGCTATAAATTGTGATAGATCTTGTCAGAGTGTTGGTATGAAAAGCTTAACAGGCTTGTATACTGTGTGCTCCCCGGAAGTTGAGGACTTTGAATAAAATGGCCTATGGTATGTATAGTCGGTGAGCCTGTTCTTGTGCGGGGATACAGATTCTAAACTCTAAATCAATCTTTATCTCTATCCCGGGCAGAACACTAGCCTGTCCACTGTCACTGGTTTTTAGACCCACGCTGGTGCTGATAGTGATACTGATACCCATCGCCTCCTGAGTCGAATGGTGAAACTGCATCTTTAACTTTAAGTTGAAGGTCTTTCACAAAGTACACGTCTCGGAACCTAGCATTGCTGCTTCTACTTCTACTTCTAGGATTCAAACCCAGGACCTTACAATTCCAAGTCTAGCTAGTAACTTGGCCACTGATGCCACACTACAGAGTTTCTGTTTCATTGAAATTTACCCCATCCACCATTAAGAAGACAGCAAGAAGATGAAGATGAAATTAATGAAACACACTTAACTAGTATTACTAGTAATGGTAAAGACATGTCATTTTCAATTTGCAATCAAAAGTTGACCAACTCACTCCTGTTATACAGCCTGAAAATCAATTCCATTGAAAGGAATAAGAAATCAAAAACACTTGGACATATTTAAAACTTTATTGAAAATGGAAGAGCATGATATCTTTTTGTTTCATTCATACTCAATACAAATTTATCAAAATTGTTCAACTGATAGCTAATAAATGCATCATGTGGGTCTATGGTTCGTCATTTCGGTCACGCTTTTCATTCACTACATTCTGTACATTGAAATTAACCGAGTCCACCATAAGTGATGATCTCAGGATGAACTAAGAAAGTGGAAACGGCAATCAACCGCCCACTTTTCGTTCCAGTCCACTTCCAAGGACATGCGACAGTCTGTGTGTTGATTACATGTCACAGTCAGTGTGTTAACTACACGTATGACGGTCAGTGTGTTAACTACACGTATGACGGTCGGTGTATTGAATACGTGTGACGGTCTGTGTGTTGACTACGTGTGACAGTCTGTGTGTTGACTCGTGTGACAGTCTGTGTGTTGACTATGCGTGACAGTCTGTGTGTTGACTACGCGTGACAGTCTGTGTGTTGATACGCGTGACAGTCGGTGTGTTAACTACACGTATGACGGTCGGTGTGTTGACTACGTGTGACTACACGTCAGTCGGTGTGTTGACTACGTATGACGGTGTGTTTCGTGTGACAGTCGGTGTGTTGACTACGTGTGACAGTCTGTGTGTTGACTACGTGTGACAGTCTGTGTGTTTACTACGTGTGACAGTCTGTGTGTTGACTACGTGTGACAGTCTGTGTGTTGACTACGTGTGACAGTCTGTGTGTTGACTACGTGTGACAGTCTGTGTGTTGACTACGTGTCTGACAGTCTGTGTGTTGACTACGTGTGACAGTCTGTGTCTGTTGACGTGTGACAGTCTGTGTGTTGACTACGTGTGACAGTCGGTGTGTTGACTACGTGTGACAGTCGGTGTGTTGACTACATGTAACAGTCTGTGTGCTGACTACGTGTGACAGTCTGGTGTTAACCAGGTGAAGATGAGATGGTCTAGCCTTGGCTGCAAGAGAGAGACTGACACTGACAGGTGTGTGTGCGTGTGCATTTTTGTGTGCAAATGTCCTACACCTATGGGCGTGTCAAAGTCAAAAAAGAGACAGACAGACTCACATATGATAGATTTACAGACAGTAGACACTGGTTCTCACCTCCTCATTTCAATATATAACCTATGGGCGTGTCAAAGTCAAAGAAAGAGACAGACAGACTCGCATATCATAGATTTACACTTACAGACAGTAGACACTGGTTCTCACCTCCTTCATTTCAATATAATACAGTGTCAGCAATGCAACATTGAGATTCAAACTGCATTCACTCTGGTTTTGATTTTGATGTTCAGACTCTTTGTACAAATTTGAATAATAAAATAAAGGAGTAGTACTGTGGATAATGATAATAATAACAATAAAAATAATAATGATAATAGAGTGCAATAATATCAAAGACATTTTTGATTTGTGGCGACACAAACAAGGAAGACTGGCTTCAATGAAATCAAATCAAAGAAGGTAACAATTATTATGTATTATCTCATCATCTCACAAGTTTGATCTTGTCACCTATTTAAACAGGGCTTGGGTCATAGTCGCTAGATAAACACACACGTCATAAAAACACACTGCATAAACGCACGCCTTCCTCTGTTGACCAAATTTTTCACTATATATAAATATAATAACAGTGTGTTAAAGACACAGTCAGCACGTATAGAGGCATCATAAAGTTTGCCCAATGGTAAATAAACCATCTGGCAACAAACTTAGGGTAAAAGGATGATGGCTAATGGTACCAAAAGGAAGACAAGGCATGGGTGATTTTTAATCGTATCTTGAGTGGAAACATTGGAATATATCATTCCAAGGTTGCCATTCAAATATCAACAGAACCTGTCAAGTAATCAATTGTAATGCTGGGATCGGGACAAACTTTTGAATATGAACACATTTTGGTGACTACAACTACTAGTGGCGGAAAATGCAAATGATAGGTGTTTGGGCGAGATGATTTTTGTTTCAATAGCAATTTAACTTTTCCATCATGTGCGGTGGGTGATCTCAGGGTCAATTAAAAGGAGAAAAGCATAATAATAAATATAATCGAAGGTTGAAAGCAAAAGGAAAAGAAGCAGGGCCTATCAGTAGAACACTGTGAATGCGGTTGTTTGTATTAACGTTGATGATGATGATGGATTGTCAGACAAGGTTTTGTGTATTTGTCATAGGCTCTTCATGAATCTCGAGATTAGCGTAACACTAATTTCTGCATGGTTTTTAACATGACTGCGGGGTGTATAAAGTGGACTACCTTAAAGTTATTTATAGAGATGACGTGTGCACAGTGTAGAAATGTTACTTGTCGTCTAAGGTGGCAGAACTTTCAGAGAAGGCATAACGAAAAGGAATAATAACAAGACTTGATGAACTGGACTATCGATATACCCTATAAGTGAAGTAGAATTGGATCATGTAACGCTGAATTAGATTGTTCATGTGGCAACCAAAAATGTTGACAATTTGCATACTGGCTCCAAAAAGGTGTGGAATTGCATGGGCTTACTCAGAGGTTGAATTCGAAGGTTGAAAAAAGAAGAAAATATCGGTTTCATTTATAAAGGTTTCTGGGCTCTGGCTGTGGTGATGGCTGTAAGCTCTTTGTGGTGCACTCAACGTTTTCCTTGGCCTGCCCCAGCTCACGAGTTGTCTTTATTACTGTGGAGTTCAATAGAAAAGGAAACATTTCAATTATTATTACGTTAATGCATAGCTGGAAACTAGATATGCATGTTTGAGAACAAAACTGTATACATTCTAATACAGATACAAAATAAAACAAGGAACAGTGGAGAGTATAATTTCGTAATTACAGGCATGTCATGAAAAAAAAGATCATTAACAGTTGGGTTTTTTAAATATTATTCTATTCGTTTCATTGAATCTACTCTTCCACCATAAATAAAGCCATAATCTCATTCTCAGGGTGAATTAAGAGGAAACAGCGAGTTTACAGAGAAGTGGAAGGAAAGAAAAGGAGCCTACCTACCACTTATTATTTGTAAAGCAGCAACCTGGAAATGAAGTCATGACAAGCTAAAAGACATTTCTTTCTTTTCTTTATCAGTTTCCATTTTACCTTCCGGTGTATGAATTTAGATGCCCGAAATAATCTTTCTCCAGGCTGCCCTATTCTGACATTTTCTGTTTCCTTCCATGACAGTTAAAATTCTTCGCTTTAATGCCTTTTAAACCTTCTTCCCACTCTCTGATGTCTGCCTTTCGATCTTTTATCTTGGGTTTCAGTATTGTTTACTTATTTAGCTATTCTCTTGTGATTCATTCAGTTTACCTGCTGAAACCATTTGAGTTGACTTATTTCTATCTTAGTCTTAGTTTTATGCCCTTTGCTTTGGTTTGATCTTTATTGTTAAAAGACATTAGGACAGGCAAATTAAAGGCTTAAAAAGAAAGAAGAAAAAGCTACCACCACTACCAGTACCACTCAGGCACACATACCAATGCCAAGCACTGGACTTCACTAAATTAAAAATAGCAATAACAACAATAAACATAAAAATGAATCAATTCAATTGCGTCCATCCCACATACCAGTACACATACAATTCACTTGTCATGCATTTGCACACACATATGTGTATTTTGATTTTCATCAAAACCGGATTCAAGATCCTTCTTGATTTTGAATTTGAGTTTGAATGCTAATCTATCCATTCCGTCAATGTTGTTCTCTACATCTACATAACTACAAACTGAAGAAGTACAACTGTAAAGTAAACTGGTCGTTAACCCTATAACTGCTGACAGTTTTTTTTTTTTGTAAACTGCTGAGATTTTAGAGTATATAATGACATGTTTGTTATAGTTATTTCAAGTTTTCTTTATGCTAAAAACCCCAACAAACTCTACATTTCTGGAAAAGTGTTTGAGTCATAAGAATTTAAAATTAATGGCATAACCTTGACCCCTGGGGAAAAATACAATATGGCGGCCAAGCCTAAGTAATATTATGTTGGGATCCCTTGAAAAAGTTTATAGATATTTAAGTCAAGCTCATTCAAAACCTCTCTTATCCTTAGAGAATTTCCAGAAATGTATAGTACGTTGGTTCTTATCAAATGTTCATGCTAAATTTATCTAAAACGAAAGCAGTGGTATTTTTTTCACGATACTAGAATCACAAGACGGCTATGAATAAATAGTAATACTATGACGACAGGAAGACAATCGCTATTTCCGGCAACAGGAGAGCTACAGATATTGCAATCGCCTGAGATGCGGAAAATGATAAAAAACAGCTAGTGGTCAAAGGGAATCAACAATGAGAAACTGGGCAGATGAATTGGCCAATCTAATCAGCTATACGCTGTTATAGGGTTAACCATTCCCGAGCAGGTATTGTACCTATGGATCATCATTTTTTTCTAATTGTTCATGTTGTCATATGTCAATAACACGGCACAACACTGACATATGTCACTTGTGTTCAGTGCAATCTTCTAGCAAGCATATTTGACAAGATGACACTAATTCATCCTCTTGACTAATCTTTGCTTTGTAGATTTCAGCAAACTCTTAATGTCAAAGAGCTTTCCAAAATATAATCAGATAGTTGACTCTACAATATTTTCAAAGTTTTTCTTTTTCTTTAGCTCAATTAACACAGAGGTATTGACATAAATCCAATCTTTGCTTGTGATGTTTTCTTAGTCAGCTACATATGTATAGTTTTCATGAAGAAAATCCCTTTTGACAGAGTTAATAAATACACAATCCATGAGAAAGGCTAGAAGAGAGAAATAAAATTAAAATTTGGAAAAGAAAAAAAAACTCAAAATCAATATTAGATATCAAGAATATACTTTTAACTCTTCACAAGGGGGAAAGAAAACTTCTATTACAATTACAGAAATTAGATCATTTTGTTTAATTGAAAAGAAGTCAAAATAAGTGTGGGAAAATTGCATCTAGTGTAGTAAAAAGATACAAGAATATAAGCATCACTTCAGAAAGTTCTAGAAACAAAAGACAGGAGAACAAAAACCAAAACACATGTGCACACCATCAAAACCAAAACCAAAACTATTTTTAAAAATCCACAATAAAGAAACAACAAAGCATATGTTATCATTAAAGCACAAATATCACCAATGAAGAAGAAGAATAATATGGTTGTTACGAGATACGTGAAACACTATGTGTCAATCAATATCCAAACGGAGGAAAAAGAGGAAGAAATAGAAATGTGCGGGTGGTGATTAAAAAAAGGGAAGTTGGCAATGCAAAATATATACAAGAGGCCAGTAACAAAACACATACATGTATATTAAATATAATCTTCTAATAAGATATCACACTCCAATATTATTTTGTAAGTGAAAGACGTGTAATATATGTGATATGTGTAAATGTTGTCCACACACCCCAACGAACCCATTCAAAGGCTAACATGGGCCGCTTCGGGCCCTGAAGACGGGTAAACATAAGTTCATCTGAAATGGGGTTAAAGGGCATGCAGCAAGATTAATGGTGGTATCTCTGTACGCCTCCGTACAAAACATGCAAGTTGTTATAAATCATGCAAGTTGTTACAAATATCATGCAAATTTTATTACAAAGATAAAAGAAGACTGAAATTACAGCAGAGATGAGCATTGCTGAAGCAGCAGAGATGAGCATTGGCAGTCATGTGAAAGAAGACTGAAATTACAGCAGAGATAGCATTGCAGTCATTTGAAAGAAGACTGAAATAATAGCATGCCAATCTTTTTAGATTTAAAAAAAAAAAAAGACTGACCGCGGAAATTTATTCTAACTTCTTGCACAACCACCTTGTAATATTTCAGACAACATTGGCAATTTGACTTGAGCTAACCCTCTTTGGGGTAAACAACAAGAAATCTGCCAATCGCTGACCTTTCTGGCGAAGTGTGATGGTTATTTTGAAAACTCAGAATGGCATCTCCAGACTCTCACTCTTACCCTAATATCTCTGAATCTCTGCAGATAACTTAGGAGGGTGTTTCTTTCTTTAAAATTAGTGACCCTTCCTATGTACTTTAAAAACGTAAATAAAAGACTTACAGACTCTAACCCCAAAAAAGTATAAAGAAAAACTGGTCGCTATGCTACCAGAAATAAAACCCAGGAAAGTACTGCTTTAAATTACAGTTCAGGGCAGCATTGATACAACCATGTATAGAAGTCAGAGGTATTACATGCAAAGGAATGCAAGGGATGACTAATCACATGATAACGTTTCATTGCTTCAGAATTACATTGCTTTTATTATATATTGGACAAGTTTGGAGTCGCCATCATTGTAATCATCAGACTCACAGCTGTCAATTGTCATGTCTCACAAACAAAATTGTTTCCAAATTAGGTCGTCGTTTGTCATAAATTATACTTGCATGTCATTCCATCTCCAGATTCTCTTTCCAACTGCAAACTTTGGAGCCTGTGTTCTCAATACACATTTATGTGAAAGTTGGGACAATATAATTTTAAGTTGACGATTTAACCCTTTGAATCTGAAAGCGACCTAAATTTCTATTACGTCACGAGCGAGAGCAACCTAAACATCACGAATGCCCTACTTCCCATGTAGTACGAAGCGCTCTGTGAAGGTTGTGGGAGAGTACTACTACTATGTCACTTATTTTAATTGTATTCTATATTTAGATTGACCAATCAGCCCAAGATGCTGACCTATGCTAAATATGCTCAGGAGCTCAGGTAGAGGTAAAAGTAAGGCTCAGGGGGTCAAGGTTCAAAAGGTTGATAAAGACAAAGAACGGAACTAACGCTGTAACTGGGTGTAGGCACTCACTGACACACCCCCGGCACTGGGAGGGGAGGGAATAAAGAGGCACAGTACAATGAAATCTATAATATGTGAAAGGAAAGCCGTGGGACCTACCAACAGTGTCCACTAAGCGCCCACGGAAAAAAAAAAAAACATGCAGGAGCTCAAACTGAGTCGTAAATGAAATCCACTATTTCTAGGTGTCAACCTGTAAAATTAACAATTCGAATCAAAACTGAAAACAGCAACAATAACAAAAAAGAAAGGAGAGGTCAAGGTGGTGAATACTTACACTGCCGACACAGAGATTTCTCCCAGTCCTTTTTCCTCACGGACGAAGCCTGCAGGCGACTGTCCTGTTCTTTGACCTTGTGATCCAAAAGGTCGTACTTGCATTGCAATCGAGTCAATTCTTTCCTCAGATTTTCATTCTGACAAGGAATTTAGACAAATGGGGGTTGGAGGGAGGAGGCAGGTGTAAATGTTAAGCTTAATTGTATTTCCATCAGGCTTCAAGGTGTCTGGCAAAGAGTCAATTGCAAATTTCCTGCCTCATTGGGGAAATATCTTACCTAGGAAATTAAACAACCTCCCGATGGCAAAGAAGAGAAAAGGGTATATTTGCATGGAAAAAATCTGAAGCGCGACATGAAAAATATTGGTAAATAGTTTTAACTCAAATTGCAATTGTGCTAGTCAGGATTATTCGTATCCATCATGGCATTAGCCCCTGCCGTTATATTTCCTACCTTTCTGACCTAAGTATGAAAATCCTGACATATTTCCTACCTTTCTGACCTAAGTATAAAAATTCCTGACATATTTCTGACCTTTCTGACCTGAAGTATGAAAATCCTGACATAACTATGAAAATCCCAAAGTCTGATTTTTTTAAAAATTAAGTATGAAAATCCTGACATATTTCTGACCTTTCCAGCTAAGAATGAAAATTCGACATATTTCTGACTTTTCCGACCTAAGTATGAAAATTCCACAATGTTTCTGTCATTTCCAACTAAGTATGAAAATCCCAACATATTTCTGGGCTTTTCCGACCTAAGTATGAAAATTCTGACATATTTCTGACTTTTCCTACCCAAGTATAAGTATGAAGATTTCTCAATGTTTCTGACTTTTCCAACCTAAATATGAAAATCCCAACATATTTTGGACTTTTCCGACCTGACCATGAAAATTCCAACATATTTCTGACTTTTCCTACCCAAGTATAAGTCAAGATTTCTCATTTCTGACTTTTCCAACGTAGCATGAAAATTCTGACCCATATCTTGGATTTTTCAGACCTGACCATGAAAATTCCCAACATATTTCTGATTTTGCCGACATATTTTGTCCTTAGCATGAAAATTCGACCCATTTCTGATTTTTCAGCTTAAGTATGAAAATTGTAACATATTTCTGACTTTTTGACCTATGTATGATAATTACGACATATTTCTGACTTTCTGACCCTCGTTTGATAATTACGACATATTTCTGACTTTCTGACCTACGTTTGATAATTACGACATATTACCAACTGTTCCGACCTTGTTGGACACATCTAGTTGGGCTGTCTGACTTTGCGATAGTGCGGTCATTTTCCAATCCTACCAGTGCAATCAGCTAGGTCAAGTATTGTGTTCTTGGCTCGATGAGCCTTAACTCCTTTGCTATAACTTTTTTCTATTCACAATACACCAAATCACATGAAACAGCAAGCTGAAGGACTGTTGTGGAGGTTTTTTTTCCCCGTTGAAATCTACCCTGTCCACCATTTGCAGCGCAGCGATTTCAAGATGAAAGACATGAAGGAGACCTACCAGTAAAGCCCATCCCCTCCCACTAACAGTTCCAAGAAACGCTGGCAAGAGACTTGCCCAATCAACAAACACTAAACTCACTTGTTCTTTGAGAACTGGGTCACGGAAGTTCGGTTGCCCAAAGTCGGTGGCGTAGTCGGTGGCATTTCTGTGATTTCAATAGAAGGCAAAAACACAAGAGACTTATAAATAATACAATACAGTGGTATTAACTGATTATAATTATAATGTACTTTGTTAGCCATATGTGGTAATCTAAGCAAGAGGTGAATGAAGATGGAAATTGCAATGCGAGTTTTGATTTTATTTGATTTACCCACATCCACAACTCATATGATCTCAGGCTTTTTGGCAGGATTTTCCCCCTCAAATTTTGCCCGGACTGCCCTGTAAACAGCCGAGGGATCTGCAAACGGGACCTCCTTTTTATCGTCCGTCTCCGATGGGACTAGATGTCAATCCACCTACCTGGACAGTTGGCGGGCACGAGCTCACTACCTTTTGGTTGAGAGGTCGACACCTTGCCTCTGGACTACTGAGTCCCCTGCAATGTGAAAGACAAGTGTTAAACAGAGACAGGTATTAAAGAAAGGCAGGGAAGAAGTTTTGGTATGTTTGAGTCATTGGAATTTACCCAGTCGACCATACGTGGTGATCTCAGGGTTTTCTAAGAGGAAACAGCCAGATGGAAGGAAGATGTAAAAGACTGTCACTAGTGTCAGGAAAAGGTAGGACCTAACAGTAGCACGAGCCAACGAAGAAAGCAACGTTGAAAATGAGAAAATACAACAAACATTACCGATAAAACCTCACACAAAAAGCAAATTCAAAAGCAGCACTGAAAAAAAAAACCCAATTATATTAAGAAGAGAATGAATTTTACAAATATAGCAAAATCTCTTGTTTTTTTAAATTTCTTTTTTCAAAAGCAGCTTGCACATATTACCAGGTCTCAGAATGACATTAACGAGACATGAATCCGTATTTTGAGAAGAAAAAAAGTAAGCTCTAAAGTTCTCAATTGGAAAGAGAATCTGAAGTGAGGACAAAATGCAAGTGTAATCAGTAATCTGTAACAAACCTAGACCAAAATTGTTTCCTCTCTTTTTCTTTTTCTCATTTTATGTGTGTGTTTGTGTGTGTGTAGGTGTGTGTGTGTGTGTGTGTGTGTGAAAGAGAGACAAGAGTGTGAGAAATGACTACTGTGAATGTGACAATGAAATCTCCAAAAACGTTAGGCCAATACAATTCTGAGTTGACCACACAAGTGACATTCTGAGTTGACCCCACAGATGACATTCTGAGTTGACCACACAGATGACATTCTGAATTGACCACACATGACATTTTGAGCTGACCACACAGATGACATTTTGAGTTGACCACACAGATGATACCATTACCAATAAACATAAAGCTATGATAGACAAGGACATGTTTAAAGTGCAAGACTACAAAGCTAAAGAAGTGACCTAACTAAATCACAGTACTCAAAACAGCCAAACTTTTTGGCAGATTCTGGTTCCACCTGTTCTCTACGAGATTTTCACCTTTTCAAATCCAAAAACAAGCTTTAGCCCCGCTACCTTGTTCTACGGACCGTATTTTATTTTTATAGAAAACATGGATAAGTTAACTTAAATTAAGGCCCTTTATAATAATTAAAAATCTGGCAATAACTGACCCTTCGGACAAAGAGCAACGGTAGTTTCGTGAACGATTGGTGTCTCCGGACTTTGATCCCAATCTCTTTGAGTCTCTGCTGCTAACTTAGGATTTTCAAGGTAAATACAGACTCTATAGACTCAAAACCATAAGAACGTACTTAATACATTTTTTACGAACTGGATAGAAGCTAAGATACTTAAATAACCTTTTTACGGATGGAAGTTTAGGTGTTGTGAAAGCAAGAATCAACATGATATTATTGTGCTTTATAACTTTGTACAGAAGTTTAGGTGTTGTGAAAGCAAGAATCAACATGATATTACTGTGCTTTATAACTTTGTACGAATGGAAGTTTAGGTGTTGTGAAAGCAAGAATCAACATGATATTACTGTGCTTTATAACTTTGTACAGAAGTTTAGGTGTTGTGAAAGCAAGAATCAACATGATATTACTGTGCTTTATAACTTTGTACAATGGAAGTTTAGGTGTTGTGAAAGCAAGAATCAACATGATATTACTGTGCTTTATAACTTTGTACAGAAGTCTAGGTGTTGTGAAAGCAAGAATCAACATGTTGTGCTTTATAACTTTATACAGAAAATCAACATGATATTACTGTGCTTTATAACTTTGTATAGAAGTTTTGAGTGTCCGGTGATAAACATGAAACGGTGAAAGGTTTTATGAAAGAACATTGTTCGTGTTTCTGTGGGGGTGGGGGTTTGGAGTTTGTTTGTTTTTTTGTTTTGTTTTGTAATTGTTTGTTTGGTCCTTTAGCATTCGTTTAGCATTTGTAATGACATGTTTGAGTCACTTCGCTATTTATCAGTTTTGTTTCTGTTGGGGTTGGGTGTTTTTTTTTTAAAAAGTATTTGAAAAGTGTGACATTAGCGTGCAAGAAGAACTGCCGACGTCTGTTAACCGCCGCAATGGAAAGTGTGGCCGATGTTGTGATTGGTGAGATGAGACAAGAGTTTACAACAATACAACACACTCCTCGCCTCAAAGCAAGAAGACTGAAGAGTGTGCCATTGACACGGATGTGCTCTGTGAAGTCAAGCGTTCTTACCATCCACATTGCCGTCTCTGTCAAACCGCTCATGCATGGAAGCAGAGAGCTGGTCTAGGGCCTGATCTACGTCGCTGAGTGGAACTGCGTAATGGGTGTGGAGGCCTGCCGTTAGTTCGAAAGTACAAATATAAGTATTGAAAGCAAACAAACAAGAAAAATAATGAAATGGAAAGGCACACAAGTTAGTTATGGGCACACACTATATATATATATATATATATATATATATATATATATATATATATATATATATATATATATATATATATATATATATATATATATATATGATGAATCAGTTGTATGTGTATATATATAATATTATATTTATATATTAAATATATATATATATATATATATATATATTAAATATATATTAAAAATATATATATAAAATATATAATATATATATATAAATATATACATTAAATATATACATGTATTAAATATATATATATATATATATATATATATATATATATATATATATATATATATATATATATAATATATATATATATATATATAATATATATATACATATATATATATATATATATAATATATACATGTACATACATTATGTGCAAATAAATTGTGCTTTGAATTAGTAGAATCATCGTTTGTAGTCGTTATGCCTGTATGGAGCATTTGACAACTTTTGATTAAGACCGTAAATATGAATAATAGTTGAAGAAAATTTCACATCCGCCTATAAGAGTGCCGTATTAAATTGAATTTGAATGATATAACATGGAGACGATGGGAAATGTTAATTTTAGATGTTCAAGAATGAATGTGTGTTTCTCTCTCCAAAATTGCTCCACACAAGGAAAGAAGCTGGCAGTGATGATATAGGCATACCTATGTGTGTAAATTATATCAATGGTTTCCAAAGGAACCACACAGATTCCTAACCTCAGTAGATTTATTTGACATACATAGATGGATTACATGGCTACTTTTTGTTTCATTGAAATTTACCCTGCGGTGATCTCTGGGTGAATTAAGAGGAAACAGCAAGATGAAAGATTAATGAAAAAAGAAGGAAAGGAAAGAAGAAAGACCTATCAGCAGTGCCCGCCAACCGCCCGCTAAATGGCTACACATCATGCTTTTTTTTTGTTCAACATCAAACAGTTCTGTTCATTCTTTCTTTTCATCAATCACTTCATTGAAATTTGCCCAGTAGCAACCATAAGGTGATCTCAGGGTAATGCGGCACCTGGAATAGGCCATTTGGGGTCTAAATATCAAAATTGAGCTATTCTAGTTCCACTTCTTAGCTTTACTTATAAACCATCACTAAGTCTGAATTCCATGTCTTTCTGTGAAAAAACAGTTTTTGAAGACGTTTCAACTGTCACAAGTTTCGTGAAAAATTATCATATTTTGCCTTATTTTGAGGCCCTCACAAACCTATAACCTCTTGAAAATAATAGGATCGTCCTATATTACTATTACACACATTGTCATATGACCTGTACTTTCATGCTGAGACAGTCAGCAACAATAGTATTATTTCGCTATAGTACAATATTATTGTATTCAGCACTGCTAACAAAGCCCACACTTTCATATATGGGCAAAGTTTACGCTCAAAAGCCACAAACATCCGGGCGAACAGTCGCCAAGTCTCTCCTCTCTCTCACAGCTGGCACATTCAACCAATCAACACCACTTTAGCGCGATCGCACGTGTTGGTTCGATCATGCGTGTTAGTTCGCACAGTCGGTTCCCCAATTGAATCATGGTGAATATTTCATTCTGTTTTCAATGATTATATCTGATTGCAGAATATATTCATTCTATTCTATGCGTCATTTTTATTATCATTTGATGCGTGTTGTTTGATATCAGGAGTAAAAAAACTCTTGTGAACCGAACATGTTGTGAAACATGTTTTAGTAGAAATTTCAATTGCCCTTTTCTCTAAATGTTACTTTTTAGACTATTTCTTCACTGTTTGGCCTTATTTGTACATCCTTTGTCATGAAACTTCGTATGTAGATAGCCATTTACTGTACACACAAACTTTCAACAAAAGAAATTTCGAAAAATGTATACTTTTTGCAAAAATATTTTGTTTCATAATTATTTTTTATGTGTTTTATATGGCAAACTAAAAAAATCATAAAAACATAAATACAACAAAAATTCTGAATTTTGTTTTTAAAGTTTATAGTCATTACCTTGAACTACTTGTATGTGAAGTTTAAAGCGATTTGGTCATTACGTTTTTCTAAACAGCGATGTAAGACAACGTGTGAACAAAAAACATAAATATTCAAGATGGCGACTGTTTCCATGGCAACCAAGTAAACAACATCCTATAACTTCATGTTTCAATACACTGATTACATATGTGCATAATTTAACCGGGGGAAAAAAAATCAAAAGTAAGAAAAAATAGTTTCTGAACCCGCATATCCCCGTAAGAGGGAGATCATCATACATGATTCTGACTGGGTAAATTTCCTAGTAGTAGTAGAAGTAGCATTTCATGTCACTTGTTTAATTAGTAATATTATATAGGCCTTTATATATATTCACGCATCAACTAAATGAAACTATTGTTACTTCAAATTTCAAAACACATTAGTCAAGCTGAAGCTAAATAAACAAATCCGCCAACCCATGATCACACCATTAAATAAAGCTACAGGATTAAAAAAACAAACCAAAGGAGACCCTTACGACTTTGTTCATTCCGTTGACATTTACCCACATCCACCATGTGTGGCAATCTCAGGATGAATTGAGGGGGAAAAGCAAGTTGAAAGAAAGATGTGAAGATAAAGATGAATATAGATTTCGTATCCCCGCACAAATGCAGGCTCACCGACTGTACACCAGCAGGCTTTTTCACTCAAAGTCCTTCTCAACTCACTGGAGAGTACGGTACAGCAGTATGTTATTGTTAGGCACTTCGTACTAACACTCTTGACAAGATCTTTCTCCTACCTATAGCTGGGTACTCATTTACAGCTGAGTTAAGTGAGGAAAGTAGAGTGAAGTACATTTCTTAAGAGTACAAGGTCGTGAATAAACATCTGGGCCAGCCACTAGGTTTGAACCAATGACAAGACATCGTGAAACAAACTTGCACCACAAGGCTTCCAAGAAGAACCAAAAAGCAGCACCTCTTATAAATTCAATTTCCAAAACAATCCATACACACAAACACATGGACACACAACTAGGACGTGAAAACACACCTGATGGCATGTCATCTGCCTGCTCAACGTTGTCACTGGGCATGTTGTTGCCGTCACTGGCTGACACAGTCGTTGTCTTTGTGGTGGTGTCTGTCGTTAGGATTGTAGACCCGTACGTTTTCACACAGACTGGAATGAGAGCAATGACATTGACTATAGTAACCATCATCATTGAAACCCACCCAGTCCAACCTATGCAGTGACTTTAGAGTGAATTAAATGCATAGCTGCCAACCTTTTCGAATAAATAAAAAACAAGCCTCAAGACTATAGCTAAACTAATTCTTACTAACTCGACAACCAGTAATATTCCATCGAACATTAATCATTTAACTTGAATTTTACACCCTTTAAAATAAATAACAAAAAGTCTGCCAATTGCTGTTCTCTCTGGTAAAATATGACGGCAGTTTTAAAAGAACTCAAAACAGCATCTCCACTAATATTATCCAAATTTCTTTGAGTTTATGCCACTACCTTGCACAGAACTTCCACAAAAATACAATTTACCCTTGTTAATTACTGTTCAAAGGTAAGTACAGACTTATTGACTAAAAAGCAAAAGATAAATAAATACAAAGTATGTATTTTATGTACCGGTTGGAAGTTATGTAAAAGGAAACAGGGGAAACGAAAGGAAAGTGAACGAGCAAACTTGTATTATCGTAAGCAATGCTTTCTAATGAGATGTCAGGGCTATCACATATCACATCAGCACACGTCTAAGTCAAAGAACCGTAGCTAAAGGTATCATACGTCAGGGCAACCAGACCAGCACAAGTCTTCAGTCAATCAGCCATAGCTGAAGGAATAAGACGTCAGGAAACCCCACCAGCACACGTCTAAGTCAAATAGCAGTAGCTAAAAGAATAAGACATCAGGGTCCCCACACCAGCACACGTCTCCAAATCAACCGAATAAGACATCAGGGCCCCACAAAGAATAAGACATCAGGAGTCCCCCACATCAGCACACGTCTCAGTCAATCAACCGTAGCTAGAGAAATAAGACATCAGGGCCCACACACCAGCACATGTCTAAGCCAATCAATCGTAGCTAAAGGAATAAGAAAGGAATAAGACATCAGGGTCCCCCAGCACCAGCAAATAGCACGAGGAATCGTCCAGGTCTAAAATTAACCGTAGCTAAACGAATAAGACGTCAGGGCACCCACCAGCACACGTCTAAGTCAATCAACCATAGCTAAAGGAATAAGATGTCAACACCCCCCAGCAGATCAGCCGTAGCTCAATCAGGAAAGGAATAAGATGTCAGGGACACCCACCAGCACACGTCTAAGTCAATCAACCGTTGCTAAAGGAATAAGACGTCAGGACACCCCACCAGCTACACAACCGTTGCTAAAGGAATAAGGCCAATCAACACGTCTAAGTCAATCAACCGTTGCTAAAGGAATAAGACGTCAGGGACACCCCACCAGCACACGTCTAAGTCAATCAACCGTAGCTAAAGGAAGAAGACGTCAGGGCCCCCACACCAGCACACGTCTAAGTCAACAACTCACCAGTTGGGTGCTGTGAGGTGGACTTGTCCTCCAATCTGGCCACTAAATCCGCCACTTGCCTCTTGGTCTCCATAAGTTCCTGGAGCAAGCTTTGAGTCAAGTCGTCTGATGCATCCTCTGTAAAAACAAACAAATAGACGGAAAACAATGGAACCGTTTATAACACAAAAACCAAATTTTGATGCATCTATACCATTCGGTGAATACAGAAGAAACAGCAAAACAAAAGACATGCAAAAAGGTCAAATGAGAGGCGAAAGACCTACCAGAAATACCCGCTATCCACCAACCAAAGAGAATACTGGTTGTGTCAGATAAAAATATCCTCACAACAGCTTTTATAGAGGAATCTATTCGTTTCATTTACCCTGCCCCACATATGCAGCAATCTCAAAGAAAACAGGTGGATGAAAGAAAGATTTGCGAAAGAGTGAAGGAAAAAAGTAAGGACGAGAGAGAAAAACGGCGAAAAATATGGCAAAATCTGTCCAAAATGAAAAAGCACGTACGTTTGTGAGCAGCCTCATAGAGGTTGTTGACTCTCCTCAACGATGTGAGAGCCACAGATTTTTCTTCCAGCTTGTATTGCACCCTGTGAATGGAACACAAAGCAAATCAACAACATGTACAATACATAGTACACAATACATCATTTTGATTTTTTTCTTCTATGGTTTGAATCATAAAAAAATATAATGCCACTGATTTCTTCTGATACTCTTAACACATTCTCTTTAGATTTGATTGATCTGATTTCATTTTAACATCCACAACTAAGGTGATCTCGGGGGTTTAGGGAGGACTTTTGCTCCAAAAAACTTGAGAACATTTTTCCATTGTTGCGGGGCTCAAACCTTTTAGTTGAGAGGCAGACACCTTACCTCTGGACTACGAGTCCCCCTTCCTTCTCTTCAGAGATGATACACACACACACAAAACAACCCCACAGTAATGGCCATGGGGGACTTTGATTTGATTTCTTTGTGGGTAAGATTTGAACCACTTTAGGACTGTACCAGACATTCCTTTATGTGATTTAAAATTTTAAATCTCCTTGACAAAATTTCAAGTAACTAATGAGCTAAAACTATTTGAAGAGAAACAACTTGACTGAAGCTTTCTTTTGTCTTCTTTTTATTCGCCTGTGTGTGTGTGTGTGTGTGTGTGTGTGTGTGTGTGTGTGTGTGTGTGTGTGAGTGTAGTGAGTCAGTGAGTGAGTCAGTGAGTGAGTGAGTGAGTGAGTGATTGTGTGTGTGAGTGTGTGTGTGTGTGTGTGTGTGTCAAAAGAGAAGAAGGTACCATGGGCATCTCTTTATGTTGTCGGAGTGATAGTACATCATCTGCACCAAAGACGCAGAAAGGATCTGATAAAAGCAACGCTACCGGAAGTGGCGCTAACTGCTCACTAAGTTCTCACACACAACAAAACCGTGGAGGAGGAGCAGTTGAATTTGTGATTTCCATTCAATTTGCTATATCAACACAAGCCATGCTAAAGTAAGCATGTACACTTAGTCATTTCATAATTTACCCCTTCCACCATATGCGGGCATATCAGGGATTAGTTTATGAGAAAACAGAAAGATGGCTGACATATCGTAAGCCCTGCATGCCAAACGGCAAGACATTTTTCGGACATTTCAGTATAACTTTGAGATCTAATAAGATTTCTCAACGTTTTTCACAAATAACCCAGTAAGTTCCTAGATATCGCATAAACAATTTTCTTCTATCCTCTGTTACGATCATTTCTTTGTGACTTCAAAGTCAATTTTAGTTACCTGGGTTGGGTGATCGAACGGTTTGTCATGTAGTGAACCTGCAGCAGTCCCCGCTAACCTCCACCACCAAAAGGTGTGCATGCTAACCTCTACCACCAAAAAGGTGTACATGCTAACCTCTACCACCAAAAGGTGTACATGCTAACCTCTACCACCAAAAGGCGTACATGCTAACCTCTACCACCAAAAAGGTGTACATGCTAACCTCTACCACCAAAAGGTGTACATGCTAACCTCTACCACCAAAAGGTGTACATGCTAACCTCTATCACCAAAAGGTGTACATGCTAACCTCTACCACCAAAGGTGTACATGCTAACCTCTACCATCAAAAGGTGTACATGCTAACCTCTACCACCAAAAGGTGTACATGCTAACCTCTACCACCAAAAGGTGTACATGCTAACCTCTACCACCAAAAGGTGTACATGCTAACCTCTATCACCAAAAGGTGTACATGCTAACCTCTATCACCAAAAGGTGTACATGCTAACCTCTACCACCAAAAGGTGTGTACATAGCTTTGTTGTACCGTCAAAGGTAAGGTCAATGCATTGCATAACCAGCTTTCAAATCGAAAAACAGGATTCCGACCGGGTGAACAAAGTCTATTTTGAACGACGGCCCATGATATGCTAAAGGACATTCATAATTTCAGCTGGGCTGGAATTAACCCCCTTTAAAGAAAAGACAAAAATTAAATGTTGATCGTTTGCCTTTTGGAAATACAACAATACGACAGTGGTTTTACAAACTTGGAATGGAGTCTCCAGACTTTCACCCCAATCTCTCCTATACTCTCTGCCATAAACATAAATTCTGTTCAAACAAAAACACAGTAAACCTTCATATGCAAACTTTACAAGGAAAATAAAGGACTTCCTGACTAAAAAAAAAGGTACTTAATACATTTTTACATGTTGGTTGGTAACTATGGTAACGCAACATAACAATAACCACACATACGGTGGCGGCCATACTCACTTGGTGAAGGCCACATCCAGCCTCTGGTACTGCTTGATGAGGTGCTGCAGCTGTTTGTCTCTCTTCTGCAGTTTTTGGTTTTTCTCTGCCAAATTCTCTTGGCAGCCATCGCAAACCCTCCTCACTCGTCTGCAAATTGTCCTGGCACGACCGCAGGTCCTCCTGGCATGACCTCAAGTCCTCCTGGCACGACCTCAAACTCTTCTCGGCTGCCTCCGCCTGGTCTCTCAGCGAGGCCATCTGGATGTTGGCCTGGTAGATGGACTTCTGCTTGTTTTTGCAGCTGTCTTCGACATCCACCAGGCGGAGCTCTAGCTTCCTCTTCCTGTCCTCACAGCTCTTCAGCTCATATTTCAACTCCTCCTCCCTCCGAGTTGCAGATGTCAACTCAAATTCTTGCGCTTTGACCTTCTGGTCCAGCTTGGACCTCTCCTGGCTCATCTTCTGCACCGTAAACTCTTTGTCGCGCAGGGACTCCTCTCGTTTCAGGAGGGTGTCACGCATGGTTCGGCAGCTCTCCTTGTGGTCCCTGACCTGGTCCTGCAGTGTCCGTATCTCCCGCCTCTTTCTCCTCCCCTTCCATCTCCAACTGCTTGACCTTCTTCTCCAGCCCTTCCTTGGTCAGCTCCAGGCTGAAGAGCACTTTCTCCATGTCCAAAATCTCTAGCTCCCGTTTGACTAGGTCTTGCTCTGTCTCGCGCTTCTCATCCCACAGCCGATTCGCTTCCGTCTCCCTCTGCTCCAAGATGGCACATTTCTCTTGGAACTCGTGAGCAGCCCTTCCTGCTCCTTGAGACGACTGGTTTGAGCCTCCAGTTCGCTCTTCGCTATCTTATCCGCCTTTTCTAGTTCCGTACATTTTTCCCGTTGCAGACGATGCTGCGTCTCCATCATTTCCCGCTGCCATTTCTCCTCTTTCTCTTCCGTCTGCTTCTGCAGCTGTACAATCAGGCTCTCTTGGTGACGAATGCGTTGGTGGATGTGCGTTTGGAAGATCAGGTGCTGCTCTGGAAAAACAGAACAACAGCGATAAGGATATGATAACATGGCTGACTTTTACAAAAAATTTGCATTTGATTTGATTTTACCCACATCCACAACTAAGGTGATCTCAGGGTTTTTGGTAGGACTTTCTTACATTTTCCCGGGACTGCTCTGTAAACAGCCAAGGGATCTTGAATGTGCACAGAACGTTGTGATCAGCAAATGGGACCCCCTATTTATCGTCCATCTCCGATAGGACTAGGTGTCAATCAACTCCTTAGACCAGCGGCGTGTGTGTAGTACTAAAAAACATAGACAATCTTTTTGACCGTCAAGGCACGAACACACGACCTTCTGACTGAGAGACGGACACAGTGCCTCTGGCCCACCACAATGATAAGGATATGAAACATGGCTGACTAGAGACAGTTTTATCGCATTGATGAAGCTCATTAATCTATCCCGTTAAGATTTGTTTGTTTCGTTGGAATTTACCACGTCCATCATGTGCAGTTATCTCAGACAGAAGTGAGGCTGGAGGGAAGAGTAAAATAACAGACAGGTGTAAAAGACAGGAAGGAAGGAAGGAAGAAGAAGCTAGCAGCCAATGAAAGCAAGTAAGGCTCATCCTTTGCAGAAATTAACTACGCTTAGTCTCATCCATTTCAAATATGGATAATATTCATTATTTAAAAGGGGGTCAAAATGACTCGGCTCTGTCAACTGAGTAAAAAAATCCTCAGTCTACGGTTGAGTGAGATGACTTTGTTTGTTTCGTTGCAACTAACCCTGTCCACCATATGCAGTGGTCTCAGGGTGAATATACAGGACAACAGCAAGATGAAAGAAAGGCTTCATTGAAATTTACCCCCATCCACTATAGGTGGTGCTCTCAGGGTGAATTAAGAGGAAATAGCAAGAGGAAATAGCAAGAGGAAATAGCAAGAGGAAATAGCAAGAGGAAATAAAATAGAAAGAGGAAATAGCAAGAAATAGCAAGAGGAAATAGCAAGAGGAAATAAAATAGCAGAGGAAATAGCAAGATAAAATAGCAAGAGGAAATAGCAAGAAAATAAAATAGCAGAGGAAATAGCAAGAGGAAATAAAATAGCAAGAGGAAATAGCAAGAGGAAATAAAATAGCAAGAGGAAATAAAATAGCAGAGGAAATAGCAAGAGGAAATAAAATAGCAAGAGGAAATAGCAGAGGAAATAAAATAGCAAGAGGAAAGTGAAAGAAAAGAAGTAGAATCGCCCACAATTAAAATCACAGGTAATAGCTGACTTTAAAAGATTCTTTTATTTTTCATACACCAAAGAAAGTAGAGTCTAAGCCAACAGTCCCAACTGCTACAGAAAAGGCCTGACCTGGGTCGTTTGCCTAAATCCAGGCGTTCCAAGCGTTGTCGCAACTGCCGTATCTCTATTAAATGTTTGCGCAGCAGTCGTCTCTCGAGCTGATGTTTGCGTACGGACCTTTCCCATGAGTGTCGGAGTCAGTCCCACCCAGTTCTACTCCTGGGAGCAGCAGAGGTCATTGACCAGACGGATTTCCTCCTTAAAGCGCGGCGTTCATCTGCTCCAGCTGTGCTATTCTGGCCTGTAGCTTGTCCACTGCAATTGAAATTAAATCAAACATTCACGATACTCATATTAACAACAAATGCACTCTATGGTTTGAATCATAATAAAAAATAAAATGCCACTGATTTATTTTGATGCTCTAAACACCTTCTGTTTAGATTTGATTGATTTCATTTCATTTACCCAACATCCACAACTAAGGTGATCTCGGGGGCTTAGGGAGAATTTTCATTTTACCCGAACTGCCATGGTAAACAGCCAAGGGATCTTTAACGTGCACAGAATGTTGTGATCTACACACGGGACCTCCTTTTTAATCGTCCTTCTCCGATAGGACTAGGAGTTGAGCAATCTATCTGGATCAGGGTTTTGACCGAAATCGAGAAAATTTCTTAAACCAGTCGTGGCACGAACCCACATCCTTCTGATTCACAGGCAGACACCCTACCTCTGGACCATCCTGTCCCCTTGATCAATGACAAAGTTTCATTCCACAGCCTTAATGTAGCTTTTTTCTATTTTCTATTTTCCACAGCATAAGACATGATATGCTTTGGTTGGTTGGTTGGTTGGTTGAAATTTACCATGTCTTCTTTATGCGGTGATCTTGGGGTGAATTGAAGAAACAGCCATGTGAAAGAGTGAAAGGGGAAGAAAAGGGACCTACCAGTAGCCCATACAAGCCACCCACCGGCATCAGTGGTCCAGTGGTAGACAGTGGACTTAAGACTGAGTTCAAAACTTGCTTCTCTCAGGTTAGGTCAGGCCTGAGTGGCATTGTGTCTATGAGGAAAGACATTAATTGAACAGCTCTGTCTTCCCTTCACACAGGTGTGCATATGAGTAAATCCAAGCAATGGCTTGGAAGGGGTAAATCCCAGCAATGGCTTGGAAGGGGTAAATCCCAGCAATGGCTTGGAAGGGGATAAATTCCAGCAATGGCTTGGAAGAAGTAAGGGTAAATCCCAGCAATGGCTTGGAAGGGTAAATCCCAGCAATGGCTTGGAAGGGGTAAATCCCAACAATGGCTTGGAAGGGATAAATTCCAGCAATGGCTTGGAAGGGATAAATTCTAGCAATGGCTTGGAAGGGGTAAATCCCAGCAATGGCTTGGAAGGGGGTAAATCAGCAATGGCTTGGAAGGGGTAAATCCCAGCAATGGCTTGGAAGGGTAAATCCCAGCAATGGCTTGGAAGGGATAAATCCCAACAATGGCTTGGAAGGGATAAATTCTAGCAATGGCTTGGAAGCAGGTAAATCCCAACAATGGCTTGGAAGGGTAAATCCCAGGGCTTGGAAGGGAGTAAATCCCAACAATGGCTTGGAAGGGGTGGCTTGGAAGCAGGTAAATCCCAACAATGGCTTGGAAGCAGAGGGTGTGCCACAGGGGCAGTTTGGAAGCAGAGGGTGTGCCAGAAAGACTCAGGTAGTTTGGAAGTAGAGAGTGTGCCAGAAAGACACAGGTAGTTTGGAAGTAGCCACAAAGACACAGGTAGTTTGGAAGCAGAGGGTGTGCCACAAAGACATAGGTAGTTTGGAAGTAGAGAGTGTGCCACAAAGACATAGGTAGTTTGGAAGTAGAGTGTGCCACAAAGACATAGGTAGTTTGGAAGTAGAGAGTGTGCCACAAAGACATAGGTAGTTTGGAAGTAGAGTGTGCCACAAAGACATAGGTAGTTTGGAAGTAGAGTGTGCCACAAAGACACAGGTAGTTTGGAAGCAGAGGGTGTGCCACAAAGACACAGATAGTTTGGAAGTAGAGAGTGTGCCACAAAGACATAGGTAGTTTGGAAGCAGAGAGTGTGCCACAAAGACACAGGTAGTTTGGAAGCAGAGAGTGTGCCACAAAGACACAGGTAGTTTGGAAGCAGAAGTGTGCCACAAAGACACAGGTAGTTTGGGTGCCACAAAGACACAGGTAGTTTGGAAGCAGAGAGTGTGCCACAAAGACACAGGTAGTTTGGAAGTAGAGAGTGTGCCACAAAGACACAGGTAGTTTGAAAGTAGAGAGTGTGCCACAAAGACACAGGTAGTTTGGGTGGCACAAAGACACTAGATAGTTTGGAAGCAGAGAGTGTGCCAGAAAGACACAGGTAGTTTGGAAGCAGAGAGTGTGCCACAAAGACACAGATAGTTTGAAAGTAGAGAGTGTGCCACAAAGACACAGGTAGTTTGGGTGGCACAAAAAACACAGGTAGTTTGGAAGCAGAGAGTGTGCCAGAAAGACACAGGTAGTTTGGAAGCAGAGAGTGTGCCACAAAAACACAGATAGTTTGGAAGCAGAGAGTGTGCCACAAAGACACAGGTAGTTTGGAAGCAGAGAGTGTGCCACAAAGACACAGATAGTTTGGAAGCAGAGAGTGTGCCACAAAGACATAGGTAGTTTGGAAGTAGAGTGTGCCAAAAGTAGTTTGGAAGCAGAGAGTGTGCCACAAAGACACAGGTAGTTTGGAAGCAGAGAGTGTGCCACAAAGACACAGGTAGTTTGGAAGCAGAGAGTGTGCCACAAAGACACAGATAGTTTGGAAGCAGAGAGTGTGCCACAAAAACACAGGTAGTTTGGAAGCAGAGAGTGTGCCACAAAGACACAGATAGTTTGGAAGCAGAGAGTGTGCCACAAAGACACAGGTAGTTTGGAAGCAGAGAGTGTGCCACAAAGACACAGATAGTTTGGAAGCAGAGAGTGTGCCACAAAGACACAGGTAGTTTGGAAGCAGAGAGTGTGCCACAAAGACACAGATAGTTTGGAAGCAGAGAGTGTGCCACAAAGACACAGGTAGTTTGGAAGTAGAGAGTGTGCCACAAAGACACAGATAGTTTGGAAGCAGAGAGTGTGCCACAAAGACACAGGTAGTTTGGAAGTAGAGAGTGTGCCACAAAGACACAGATAGTTTGGAAGCAGAGAGTGTGCCACAAAGACACAGGTAGTTTGGAAGCAGAGGGTGTGCCACAAAGACACAGGTAGTTTGGAAGTAGAGAGTGTGCCAGAAAGACTCAGGTAGTCGTCATGTCATGCATTTCCTATTCCACATATTATGCCTTAAAGGTGCTTTACGCTTTTTTTGTCCTTTTGTTTTCGTTTTGCTTTACGTTGTTTGGGGATTTTTTTCTTCTTCCGGTCATGTTTGGATTTTTTTTTTATTTCATCCATGGGTTTTTTTTATACCCCATTGTCTAAGAAGAGACGAAAAAAAAACAACTTTTTTAAAAATCCTTACCATTTATGGTGGTGTTGGCGGCAATTTGTTTTGTCCAGGCAACTGAGACGCTTGTTGAACAAAGTGGTGTCTATGAGGCTGGTGTAGCTGGGATCAAGGCCGTAGAGGCTGGTGTCGTTGGCAGACGAGACGAATGGGCCAAGAGGGTTCACGCCGTCAATAATGTCAAAGGACATCTGTCCTTCAGTCGAGCACTCTTTTCCACTGCTGTTGCCCGTTTTCTTAGGAGAAGCCATGAAGACTGGCCGGACGGGAGAGGTGACATCCACAGATGCCTGACTTACAGTGATGCCCGCAAAACATAGGCCAGATGGTACAGATGACGACTCTTGTCGCGACCTGGCGGACAGAGCGGAGCCGTTGGCTAAGCTCTGGCTCGGGAGCCGTCCTTGACTGGATGTCCGTCAAAGAAGCCTGAGGGATGGAACATTCGTAAGGTGAGGAGAAGTAAATTTTTCATTGTCTCATGGAAACTAACTACCTAACTAACAAACTCTCTCACTCACTCCCTCTCTCCCTCCCGCTCTCTCCCTCCCTCTCTCCCGCTCCCTCCCTCTCTCTCCCTCCCTCTCTCTCTCCCTCCTCTCTCTCTCTCTCCCTCTCTCTCCCCTCCCCCGCTCCTCCCCTATCTCTCCCTCCCTCCCGCTCCCTCCCTCTCTCTCCCTCCCTCTCTGTTAATGGAAAAAGCCTGTGTATTCTATAACTATGGCTTCTTTTCTCTGTCTTTCCCCTATTCTTTCTACTGTAATGTCGCACACAAAAAGAGAAAGAAACAAGATAAACCGCATCAATTTTCTCTGTCCACCATATGTGGTATTCTCACCATGAGTGAAAAGGATGTAGCAAGATGAAAGATAGTGAAAGGACAGAAGTAAGAAATACCAACAGCATCTGCCAACTACCCGCAGATAGAGAAATGATTGAATGAAGGAATGAAATTTGACTATAATGTCATTAGGAAGGATTGAATGAAGGAATGAAATATGACTATAATGTCATTAGGAAAGATTGAATGAATGAAGGAATGAAATTTGACTATAATGTCATTATGAAGAATTGAATGAAGGAATGAAATTTGACTATAATGTCATTAGGAAGGATTGAATGCAGGAATGAAATTTGACTATAATGTCATAAGGAAGGATTGAATGAAGGAATGAAATTTGACTATAATGTCATTAGGAAGGATTGAATGAAGGAATGAAATTTGACTATAATGTCATTAGGAAGGATTGAATAAAGGAATGAAATATTGACTACAATGTCATTAAAAATGATTGAATGCAGGAATGAAAAATTGACTACAATGTCTTTAGGAATGATTGAATCAAGGAATGAAAAATTGACTACAATGGTTATGATTGAATCAAGGAATGAAAAATTGAATGGTATTAGGAATGAAAAAAGAATGAAAAATTGACTACAATGGCATTAGGAAGGATTGAATCAAGGAATGAAAAATTGACTACAATGGCATTAGGAATGATTGAATCAAGGAATGAAAAATTGACTACAATGGCATTAGGAAGGATTGAATCAAAGGAATGAAAAATTGACTACAATGGCATTAGGAAGGATTGAATGCAGGAATGAAAAATTGACTACAATGTCACGCCATGGAAATGGTGCCCTCTGGACAATCTAGTTATATTTGATTTTATTGTGTGCGACACTTCTCATGTCCTTACCTCCAGTATTGGCCCTATGTCCTGGCCCAACAAAGGAAGGAGCCGTTGAACGCCTCGCTGGATCGAACCCTCTCTACGGACATGGCGGATCTGTCAGACAGCGGTCCCACTGACGTGCTGCCACCTGGGGAAGAAGACGGAGACAACCATTCCTCTGAGACCAAGCCAGATCATTCCATTGGATGAAACCAAACTCATCGGTGTAACCCTGATTTCTTCATCTTCCTTCATTATGAGACACACGCTCCATTTCAAGTGAAGTTCTTTCAAGTTTTGGCCCGCAAAGCCTATGACTGTCCTGGTTTTTGTGGTGTAAAGATGAACAGGTGATAGTAACTTGCCTTTGGAAAGGACGTTAGTTTCTGGATGTACTCCTCGTTAGATGATGATGTACCGATCTGCACCTGAGTCAGGTGGAAAATTGCGTGATTTTTCAAGAAACAACGTTGGACCAAGCAATGACAAGATTCTAACCCTTAACCTCACCGCCCCATAACCTTCAGCTTGAGCACAATGCCATGGATGCCAGCACAATGCCATGGATGCCACACTTCAAACAAAGGGACAGAAAATGCTTCCCATCAAGGTGGCACTGGTCCACATGGTAGACAGTTGGGTCTTTAGATCATTAGGTCACAGGTTCAAATCCTTGATATAAAAGCCTTCGCAACGTTGTGTTCTTTCAAGGGGAAAAAAACACCTGTCGTATGATGAAGTTACTCCCTCCTCTCTACGAGACAAAGACAGACTTACAGATCAATAACTCTACACTGGACTTATTTCCCAATAGGCCATTGAATTCACATTCCTTCTAAACTCCCATGAAGAAGGATACAGTAAAGCTGCCTGTGAGGTACTTCAAACTTGCATTTTCAAGATAAAGACCCGTCTGTTTTAAAAACTTTGTACTCATTCACAATGAGGAAATCAAGATGAACTACCCGCCCCAAGAGCACAATCTCGTGGAAAGATCCTTGAGCAGCCAGGGTTTGGAACCGTGTCGTTGTGGCAACCAACTCATAATACTACTGACTGTTTGCGCTACAACACTTCAACTAGGATTAGACATATCGGTTTTAGCGGGCCTCAAGGACATACAGGAACGTTGCTTCATTCTCTTTCTGCCCCTCAAATCACAGCTGCAGCGTTGTTCAGAAGGAAAAACGATAAACTATCCATCAAATACAACAAATAAATACAACCTTGAATATTAAGATTTTATTATCACCAAGGTCTCGCGATGAAGAAAGATGAAGAAAAAAACGAAGCCATGTCAATAGATACTAGTCAATACTAATGTAACACCGGGCAGCGGACAGGTAAACACCTGTACTGGGAGTAGATGATCCCGCCCTCCACGAGTCTCCTGCTGCCTTTCAGGTCAGTCTTGGTGGACCAAAGGCTAAGAGAGTTAACCCTGACAGAAAACAATCTGCTGCCTTGCAGGTCATTCTTGGTTGACCAAAGGCTAAGGGAGTTAATCCTGACAGAAATAACAACCTGCTGCCTTGCAGGCTGGTCTTGAATGACCAAAGGCTAAGGGAGTTAACCCTGACAGAAAATAACAAGGCCTGGTAGGGGGCCTCAAGGTGGCAGCCTAGGGTACAAATATAATATACCCGGCTTGACCTTTCAATAACGAAAATGGAAACACACACAGACTGTGATTTTTGGAACATGGAATGTTAGGGTAATAAATGGAAAAGAATTAAAGTTTGTTGAAAAAATTAAAAAAATTAAAAGTAGACATTTTGGCCATTACAGAAATGGAAAAAAAAAGGACAAGGAATAGAAAATGTAGGACCAAATAATACATGTATCTATCAATCAAACAATAAGTCAATCACTCAAACTATCTACATGTGACTATCAATCAAACAATTAATCAGTTAATCAATCATCTGTCTATATGTATACATCAATCAAACAATCTGTTAATCAATCTACATATATATATCAATCAAACAATTAATCAGTCAATCAATCAATCAATATACATGCATCTATCAATCAAACAATTAATCAGTTAATCAATCAATCTATCTACATGTATCTATCAATCAAATAATTAATCATCTAATCAATCATCTGTCTACATGTACCTATCAATCAAACAATTAATCAGTCAATCAATCAAACAATCTACAGGTATCTATCAATCAAACAATTAATCGGTTAATCAATCATCTGTCTACAGCGACAACAATGACAACAGCGGCATCAATCTATCAATCAAATAATTAACCAGTCAATCAATCAATCAATTTACATGTATCTATCAATCAAACAATTAATCAGTTAATCAATCAATCTGTCTACATGTATCTATCAATCAAACAATTAATCAGTTAATCAATCAATCTGTCTACATATATCTATCAATCAAACCATTAATCAGCCAATCAATCAATTTATCTACATGTATCTATCAATCAAACAATTAATCAGTGAATCAATCAATCTCTCTACATATATCTATCAATCAAACAATTAATCAGTTAATCAATCAATCTATCTACATGTATCTATTAATCAAACAATTCATCATCAGTCAATCAATCAATCTATCTACATGTATCTATTAATCAAACAATTAATCAGTCAATCAATCAATCTATCTACATGCATCTATCAATCAAACAATTAATCAGTTAATCAATCCAACTATATCAATCAATCACTCAATCTAGATGTATCTATCAATAAAACAATTAATCCGTTAATCAATCAATCAATCTACGTGTATCTATTAATTGAACAATGAATCGAGTAAATCAATCAATCAATCTATTCATACCCTGGCTACTTTAGTGAGTGGAAGTGGAAGGGCTTACCAAAAGCGCCGCGTCTATCAAAGCCATAAAGGGAAAGGAAAAACAAACTGTCAAAAGCATACATAAATAGCAACAGCAACAGCAACAGCAACGACAACAGCGGCATCAACTCACCTGCTAGGCCGGCTTTGTCTAGTGCTGCCTTGTACGACTTGATACGAATGGACTGGTACCTCACTGTGTTCTCTGTAGCGTGAAGTTTGTCCTCCACTTGCTTTATCTGAGGGTGGAATCAATATTACTTGTTTGTTTATTTGAAATTTACCCCGTCCATCATTGCGGTGATGTCAGGGTGAACTAAGAGGAACTGCAAAATGAAAAGATAAGTGAAAGAAGAAAAGGAAAGAAATAGGACCTACCAGCATTCCCCGCCAACCGCCCAAGTGGACTAAAGAGAGGGAGAGAGGGAAGGGAGGGAAAGGGAAGGGAGGGAGGGGAAAAGAGAAAGGGGAGGGGGACTGGGGAGGCGGGAGGAGGAAGGGAGGGGCTTTGGATTATTTTACTTTGTTTCATTGAAGCTTACCCTACCCATCACATGTGGTGATCTCAGAGTGAATCAAGAAGAAACAACTAGATGACAGACAAGTGAGAGAAAAAGAAAGAAGAAATCGGGCCTCTGACATGCAAAGCCCGCCAATCCCCCATCTGCCCCCTATACTCAATGGAATTGGAAGAAAAGACAAAGAAGATGTAATACTATGTGGAATACAATAGCCCCTATACTCAATGGAATTGGAAGAAAAGATAAAAGAAGATAAAATACTCGTGGAGTGCAATCTACTCAGGGGACATCTTTAGAAGTCGTGCGGTAGACAAATCAACTTCAGGATTGTAAGGCCATGGTTCAAAACCTAGATTTAGGAAGACATTGAGGTGCTGTGTGTACTACCTTATATTCAGAAGTGAGCTTACAGTTTAGTTGTAAACAATTCAACTTTGAGACTGTGAGGGAATGTGTTCAAATCTTAATTTTTCAGATATAGATAATATATATATATATATATATATATATATATATATATATATATATATATACTCTGTGAGCTAAATTTATTCAGAGGTGATGCTTGGAGTGCAGGGGTACACAAGTCAACTTTCAGTCTGTAGAGCCATGGGTTCAAATCCAAGCACACTACATGGTACATGTACCATTATTAAATTAGGTAGACAAGTCGCATTTTTAAACTGCGAGATCACATGCTTAAATCAAAATTTGACTTAGATGTTGAGAGGATGCCGAAGTCTCAGTCATATCATACAAGTGCTAAAGGGTGTAAGACTATGGGGTCTGGTCAGGAGTTAAAAAACTGAGCTAACCCACCTGGTCCTCATTGTCGGAAAATGTTTCCTTGAAACTTGTGACCTGATCCTTCAGCGTGTGGTTTTGCCTGACCGCGTCGATGAGTCTAACTGCAACTGGGCAATCAGATCGCGCAACTCTTGAGCAGACATGCTGGCTATCACCTGCTGGTGTTGGTGCTGAAGCTGCTGCTGTTGTCCCGGAGACAGTGACGACCTGGAGGCCCTTGCACTGGCTTGAGCCTCTGCATGACGTCGTAACAAAGAGTAAGAAAGGAAAGTTAAAAGAAAAGAAAGAATAGAAAGTTTAAAAGAAAAGGAAAGGAAAGAAAAGAAAAGAAAGAAAAGTTAAAAAGAAAAAAAAAGAAAAGAAAGTTTAAAAGAAAGAAGAGGAAAGAAAAGGGAAGGAAAGAGAAAAGAAAGAAAAGTTTAAAAAAGAAAGAAAAAGAAAAGAAAGTTTAAAAGAAAGGAAAGGAAAGGAAAGAAAGAAAGAAAAGAAAGAAAAGAAAAAGAAAAGAAATGAAAGAAAGAAAAGAAGTGAAAAGAAATATAAGAAAGGAAAGAAAGAAAGAAAGAGAAGAAAAGAAAGAAAAAGAAAGAAAAGAAAAAAAAGAAACGAAAAAAAGAAAAAAGAGTGATAAGAAAGGAAAGAAAAGAAAAGACAGGAAAGAAAGGAAAGAGAGGAAAGAAAGGAAAAGAGAGAAAAGGAAAGAAAGGAAAGACGGAAAGAAAGGAAGACGGGAAAGAAAGGAAAGACAGGAAAGAAAGACAAGAAAGACAAAGAAAGAAAGAAAGAAAAGAAAGGAAAGAAAGGAAAGAAAGTAAACAAAGGAAAGAAAGAAAGAAAGAGAAGAAAGGAAAGAAAGAAAGAAAGGAAAGAAAGAGAAGAAAGGAAAGAAAGGAAAGAAAAAAAAAGAAAGGAAAGAACGAAGAAAGGAAAACAAGGAAAGAAAAGAAAGAAAGACAAGACAAGAAAGAAAGACAAGACAAGAAAGGAAAGAAAGAGAAAGAAAGGAAAGAAAGTAAAGAAAGAAAGATGACCTACTGGTTACACCCGCCAGCCCACAGTAGAGGTGTGTTTGTTTCTTTGAAATTTACCCGGTCCACCATTGAGGTGATCTCATGGCGACTTAAGAGGAAACAGCAAGAGGAAAGATAAAAGAAAAAAAAAGAAGGAAAGGAAAGAAGTAACACCTACCAGCAGCACCCGGCCAACCGCCCGCCCACAGTAGAGGACAAAAACAACAAGCAGACAAAAACAACAAGCAGACAAAAACAACAAGCAGACAAAAACAACAAGCAGACAATAACAAAGAGGGTAACAAAGTCAAAGAAAAAAGACAATCACCTTGGTCTCTGGTCACTCGGTATCTCTCCAGCTCTTCCGCCCAGCAGCCTCTCAGATTATCCACGGATCCGTTTTCTTCACCTTCTTCGTTATCTCCAAATCCGCCTTCGCCCAACAGAGTTGTGTTCTTTAACGTGCTGTCATTCATAGACGTCGAGTCAGTCAATGAGTTATCCCCCTTGGAAGTCGCACTAGCGTTCAGCGGTCCGGTCTGTCTCCTGTCCTCTTCCACGGCAAATCGGAATGGACCCACGTGCGTTACGTCCATCAACGATGCAGACGAGTCATCAAAGTCTGGTTCTTCGGTGAAAGATTCCAGTCGGTTGCTACTTGGGCAGTGAGTCTGTTTCAAATGTCCTTCCTTGGCGTCATCTGTCAGACCAAGGTCAGAGCCCAATTCGAAAGTCACCCTGCGACCCCTGGCGTCGCACACCAACTCAGACGGATGTGCGCACTCAGAAAAACTTCTCGGTGGAGTGGACAACTCCCGACCATCAATTGACGGAGATTTTGACTTGTTAACCGACCTGTCCAAATTGTTTGGGGAGACGCTATTTGTAAGATGAGACAGAGGAGCTCACTCCGGAGAATGGGCTATTGGTCGACTGTCGTTTGGAATGTCCTTCTTTGGAACTGCTGGCCAACTGTTCCCCCCTGCGACCCCTGGAGATGGCGGCAATGACCTGTGACTCTTCTGCAAACCAAAGGTGGAATTTGGTGTCGGGCAGCCGGTCTGATTGTTTCCGATGGCTACACCGCTGACTTGCGGTGACTGGTCAACGGAGATGACTCCTTCAGTCGGAATGCTCGTGATGGTGGTGGTCGGGATCTGAGAAGAAGAGCGGTCGAAAGATTTATCTGGCGAGCCGCCAATCTTGGACGTCTGCAAGTAGTGGTTGACCAGATACTCAGTGTCGACCCTTGGGGGTGTCTGTGAGGATCGATTTACTTGATCTGACCTGCTGGGAAACGGCAAGCAGAAGGCGGTGAAGAGTTGGCACACTGCCTCAGGGCAAGAGAAGGCAGTGACGAGTTGGCACTATGCCTGAGGGCAAGACAGTCCACATTGTCTCTGTCCCCGTCTGTGGTCAGGATTGTGGATGGGCCGCCATCCTGGCAGCTACTACTGTCGGGACTTTCAGCCGATGCTAAAGGATGACAATTCATAGAAGTAAGAAAATTTAAATAAAGTGGGTAAACATTTAAAATCATGTGGAACATCATTCATTTGAAAGTAATGGATTTTTTTATGATTAATAAGAGTATAAAAGTCTTTGCCTTGAAATGTCAACGTCAAAACCATTTCCCACACAAAAACAAGATTAAATCAAAATTCGAAATCCCATGATCAGCTTTCAATACAGGAAATTGTCACGGCAGGATGTTGACTTTTACATGTATGTAGAGTGGATACAACACGGGGGAGAGAAGAATAGGCACAAAGCAAGGGGACTCAATAGTCCAGAGGCAAGGTGTCAGCCTCTCAACCAAAAGGCAGTGGGTTCGAGCCTCATGCGGTTAAAAAAAATTCTCAAGTTTTTTTTTCAAGCAAAATCAACCCCAACCTAGTCCAGATAGGTGGATCCACACCTAATCCCATCAGAGACGGACGATAAACAGGAGGTCCCATGCGCAAATCACAACACTCTGTGCACGTTAAAGATCCCTTAGCTGTTTACAGAGCAGTCCGGGCGAACTTAAAAATCTTACCAAAAACCCCAAGATCACCTTAGTTGTGGATGTGGGTAAATCAAATCAAACACAAAGCACAAATGCAAAAGACGACCTCTTGAAATTTACCCCATCCACCATTGTGGTGATTTCAGAGTGAATTTGAAAGAGACAGCAAGACGAAAGACACACAGAAAGAGTGAAAAAAGGAAAGAAGTAGAACCCGCATGTAGCGCCCCAGCCCAGCAACCACAACAGACAAACAACAGCTACCAAAAAAATCTCCCCAGACAGAACCACATTGCTTACACTGTCTGGTTCCCCTCAAGGCGTGCAAGAGCGCTTCGTGTAGCTGGCTGTTCTTTTCCACTCCCTTCTCCAGCTGGTTGTAGACTCTCTGGATGGATTTGATTTCCGACACAAGCAAGTCAGCAGTGGCACCGTCCCTGTCAGGAAAAAAAATCATAATGTACAAGTTTATAAGACTTGTTTATTTGAATTTGAATTTACTTCCTCCGCAATACACGGTGATCTCACAGTGCATTAAGAGGATGCACCCAGATGAAAGGCAAGTGCCAGCATCCCCCGCTAAACCACTGGCAATACAATGCGTAAAATGATGGAGGGAATGTCATAATCCATTTCCATAATACGTTAACATTTTACACTCATCAGAAGTTGGCTCTAGTGGTATTAAGGTAGACTTTCATTGCAATTTGCCCCATCCACCGTGTGTGGCGATGCCAGAGTGAAACATGAGGAAACAGCAAGATAACTATAGGGGAATGAATGAACGGAAAGAAGTAGGATCAACCAGCCGCTCTCACCCACCAACCAACCCACCTGATGGAAGACAGTCAGACTACACAAAACTACAGAAACTAGGATATGCTTTGGCACTATGAGCCTTTACGCTTAGAAAGTGTTATACCTACTCATCAGAATGCGCAGTTATTTTGTAGCGCACGTTCACAGTACGCGGTGATCTTAGGGTGAATTAAGAGAAAACAGAAAAATAAAAAGATAGGTGAAAGTGTAAACGGGAAGATGTAAGTGCCACCATCCTACCACTGGCTTCCACCAACCGCCTACGACAGAGCAAAGTGAATTTAAACATAGTGATCATAGAAACAACTTTTTTTCTTTCTTTTCATTTTAAACAAAACCAATTTATGTTGCATCGTGGTGTTTCAAAGGCAATATCGTGTTTCAAAGGCAATATTGTGCTTCATTGCAATGAATCCTAGCAACGATAGGTCCGACACTTCACATGCATATCCCCCCCCCCCCCCATTGACTCAAGTGCAAATGGGTACCAACGACAGTTTGAAAGTCAAAACATCTGCGACAGACTAACGGCCTGTTCAGGAGTCGACTATTATAAGGCTGTAGAAAGAGGTGGCTCTATGGACTTTAGGGGACCCTGAAGAAAAAGGTTACATTGCCACCATATCTGGTGCTCTCAGGGTGAATCAAAAGGAAATAGCAAATTGAAAAATAAGTGAAAGGGTGAAAGGAAAGAAATAGGAACTACGAACAGGTTCCACCAACCAAATATCAATCTCAAGGTGATCAGAGGAAAATGCCCATGAAAATGGGTGAATTGAAAGAGAGTGAGAGTGAGAGAGAGAGAGTGAGAGAGAGAGAGAGAGAGAGAGAGAGAGAGAGAGAGAGTGAGAGACAGAGAGAGAGAGGGAGAGAGGAGAGAGGGAGAGAGAGAGAGAGAGAGAGAAGAGAGGAGAGAGAGAGAGAGAGAGAGAGAGAGAGAGAGAGAGAGAGAGAGAGAGAGAGAGAGTGAGAGAGAGAGAGAGAGTGAGAGAGAGAGAGAGTGAAAGAGAGAGAGAGAGAGAGAGAGAGAGAGAGAGAGAGAGAGAGAGAGAGAGAGAGAGAGAGAGAGAGAGAGAGAGAGAGAGAGAGAGAGAGAGAGAGAGAGAGTGAGAGAGGGGAGAGGGAGGGAGGGAGAGAGGAGAGAGAGAGAGAGGGAGGGAGGGAGGGAGGGAGGGAGAGAGGGAGAAGAGAGAGAGAGAGAGGGAGGGAGGAGGAGGGAGGGAGGAGAGAGAGAGAGGGAGGGAGGGAGGGACAGACAGAGAGAGGGGGACAGACAAACAGACAGACAGACAGGAGAGAGAGGGGAGGGAGGGAGAGAGAGAAAGAAAGAGATAGGAGACAGACAGGAGACAGACAGAAAGAGAGAAAGGGAGAGAGAGAGGGAGAGAGAGAGGGGAGAGAGAGAGAGAGAGAGAGAGAGAGAGAAGAGAGAGAGAAAGAGAAAGAGAGAGACAGAGAGAGAGAGAGAGAGGGACAGAGAGAGGACAGAGGAGAGAGAGAGAGAGAGAGAGAGAGAGAGAGAGAGAGAGAGAGAGAGAGAGAGGAGAGAGAGAAGAGAGAGAGAGGGAGAGAGAAGAGAGAGAGAGAGAGAGAGAGAGAGAGAGAGAGAGAGAGAGAGAGAGAGAGAGAGAGAGAGAGAGAGAGAGAGGGGAGTGAAAGTAAATGGTGACCAGGGCAGAAGAAAGACCTACCAGTGACACCCGTTAACTACCCTCAGACAATGATGTTATCCCAAATGCAGAAAGTAGAAGAAATATTCCATTGTGACCCGATAACTAACTGGACATATGTATAACTATAACTTTTCCATTGTGATGGATGTCTAACTGGACATATAAATAACTATAACTTTTCAATTGTGATGGATGTCTAACTGGACATATGTATAACTATAACTCTTCCATTGTGATGGATGTCTAACTGGACATATGTATAACCATAAATCTTCCATTGTGATGGAAACTGGTCTAACTGGACATATGTATAACCATAACTCTTCCATTGTGATGGATGTCTAACTGGACATAGGTATAACCATAACTCTTTCCATTGTGATGGATGTCTAACTGGACATATGTATAACCATAACTCTTCAACTGTGATGGATGTCTAACTGGACATAGATATAACCATAACTCTTCCATTGTGATGGATGTCTAACTGGACATATATATAACCATAACTCTTCCATTGTGATGGATGTCTAACTGGACAAATGTATAACCATAACTCTTCCATTGTGATGGATGTCTAACTGGACATAGATATAACCATAACTCTTCCATTTTGATGGATGTCTAACTGGACATATGTATAACTATAACTCTTCCATTGTGATGGATGTCTAACTGACACACACATAAATCAATGTACTGAGAACACGAGAAAAGCTCATTGCGAATCCTACCAACAGCACCTTACAGCTAACATATTATATATCATATTATATAATGTATTATACATATATTGTGTAATTATATCATATGTTATTTCACGCACGCGCAGCAAAAAAAAACCCACAGAAAACATAATGTACACACACACATACAGGTATGCGCATCCAAACAAACAAGCAAACAAATACACGGACGGACACACAAACACACACACAAACACAACACACACTATCCGACTAAATGATGCCTACATGTCATGTCCAGATGATCGGATTCCACCACGGGCAGGCAAGGAGATTGAAGATGAAATCCAACACACAGATCGATTGTGCATGTGCGTGTGCGTGTGTGTGTGTATGACTGTATGCGGGGGGGGAGGGGGGGGGGGGGGTGGTAGCAGGTCACAACACACAGCGCATCAGAAGAACACTAGTTTAATTAAAAGGCACTGTAGATTCTTCACAATATGGCTACAGAACAGCATCGAAGAGCACTGAAAGTATTCGCGATACGGCCTCGAAAACACAAAGCAAAAAGCTCTGAAAAGTTCGCAACAAGGCCAAACAAAATATGCACTATAGAGCACTTAATAATATTGTGCTATGGCTCTGCAACACACACAAAAGTAACTGAAGAGCACTGAAAAGTCACGCGCTATGTCCACAACAAAAACAATCAAACAAAAAACTAAAGAGCACTGTAAAATCACGCGCTATGTCAACAACAAAAACGATCGAGAGCACTGAAAAATCACGTCGCAAAACGATATGTCACCAAAAGCGTCCAGGAAAATCTCGCCTTCTGTTGACCAGTTTCAACAACGTTTGCAATGCAATGCAATGCTCTCTATAATTGCCTTATATTTGGAAAAGGTGACTGGCAGGTAGGCAAAGTCTTAAACCTTCATCCCGTGGGACATGGTAGTAGCCGGGGACATAATACGTAGAGCGAAAGAGAGGGAGAGAGAGAAAAAGGTAGAAACAAAAAGGGGACTAATCTATTGTCCACAAAGGTGTGGTGGTGGCTAGGGTGGCTAGGAGCGGTGCTTAGCTCTGGCACCAAGTGAAGGTGAAAAGTAAAGGTAAAAGGTAAGGGCACCGCACAGACTTGCACTTAGTTAGGGACGAGGTAAGGGCGGTGGCTATTGCATAGACAATGAAAGGAGGGAAATATGGAAATCATATGACCAATCGAACGTGAAAGCCGATCAGAAATATGAGGGGGTTTAAGAAGCCAATTGATATGTGTTAGGGTTAGGGGGAAAGGGAGAGAGGGGAGAGAGAGGTGGGCAGAGAGCGAGAGAGGAAGAGGGGAGAGAGGGGAGAGAGAGAGAGTGAGGGAGGAAGAAGGAAAGAGAGAGAGGGGAGAGAGGGAGAGAGAGAGAGAGAGAGAGAGAGAGAGACAGAGAGAGAGAGAGAGAGAGAGAGAGAGAGAGAGAGAGAGAGAGAGAGAGAGAGAGAGAGAGAGAGAGAGAGAGAGAGAGAGACAAGAGAGACAGATAAAGAGACAGATAGTGCAAAAAAGCCGAGGGGTGGGGGCAGGGCAGCTGTGAGAATACAGAGGAAGAGGATAGGTGGATGTTATGTATTGAGGGTTATGTAGCAATATGTGGGCCAAAAACAATCGTGGGGATAACCAGCAACTGTTGCAATGATCAAGTCAAACACTTGCCGGCAAGCTGGATACTTTTCCATGTGTATTTCCAATGCTATTGCTAGTGCTATTGTTTAGTGTACGGGCAGTCACATTAGTAAGAGTAGATAAGAAAGCAGTCAAGTTAAACCAAACCTTCTGTACGGGGACCGGTGGGACAAGGGTGGAAAGGTGCAGGCCATGGGGGTGGTAAGGGGTGTCAGATTAATACAATACAAATAGGCTCTACAAGCCTAATAATAGTAATAATATGATTGTATTGCAGGTGATACCATGTAGTACATTAGTAGAGGAATGGCGTATGTCGTAGTGTTAAATCTATGGTTCGTTTCGTGCTGTGCATTGCGTTTTTGGTGGGTCCAATGAAAACAGAGAGAGAGAGAGAGAGAGAGAGAGAGAGAGAGAGAGAGAGAGAGAGAGAGAGAGAGAGAGAGAGAAATAGAGAGAAAGAGAGAGAGAGAGAGAGAGAGAGAGAGAGAGAGAGAGAGAGAGAGAGAGAGAGAAAGAGAAAGAGAAAAAGAGAAAGAGAAAGAGAGAAAGAGAGAAGTGAGAGAAGAGAGAGAGAGAGAGAGAGAGAGAGAGAGAGAAAGAGAGAGAGAGAGAAAGGGGAGAGAGAGAGAGAGAGAGAGAGAGAGAGAGAGAGAGAGAGAGAGAGTTACCCAGAGAGACAGACAGAGAGAGATTTCGAGAAAGAGAGAGACAGAGAGAGACAGAGAGAGAGACAGACTGAGAGATAGAGACAGAGAGAGAAGATCTGAGAGAGGAAAGAGGTGAGAGAGAGTTTCATTTCGTGGGGGAGAGGGAAAGGGGATTTGAAATAGAAAGAGAGGGAGAGATGAGAGAGACGAGCAGAGATTTCGATGTTACCCACATCCACAACTAAGGTGATTTCGGGGGTTTTGGAGATTTTTTTCTCTTCTTTTGAGACTGAGTAAACAGAGTGTTGAGATCTGAGAGACCTCCTTTTTATCGTCCGACAGCTAATGAGAGAGAGAGATAGAAACCAGAGAGAGAGAGGGCCTCGGTAGTCCAAACAGATGTCGAGAGAGAAAGAGAGTGGGTTCTCAGAGAGAAAGAGAGAGAGACAGACAGACAGATAGAGACAGAGAGAGACACAGATTGAGAGAGACAGAGAGAGAAGAGAGAGAGAGAAGAGAGAGTCAGAGGTCAGAGAGTCAGAGAGTGAGAGAGAGAGATAGAGAGAGAGAAGAGAGGGTGGATAGGGAGACAGAGGACAGACAGACAGACAGACAGACAGACAGAAAGGGAGGGGAGTTTTCATTTCATTTGAATTAATAGAATACGATACTAAATGGGGATAATAGAACAGGTGTATTTTTTTTCAGCCAAATGATCCTTACAACAACCTAAGACACGAGCGCCCATTGAACGGTCATTACAGCCGTCCATTTCGGTCAACAGCACATGGTCAATTGTGTTGACTCAGGGCGGCGGTGTACTAACAACAAGGCTGGGAATTAATTGGGTTAGAAATGCCCATCAAAAGATCTTAATAGATGGGGAATGAACTGAGGTCAAAAAGAAACCGGGGGGGGGGGACCTGATATATATATAAAAGGTAGTGGGTATATATATAGATATAGAGAGAGAGAGAGAGAGAGAGAGAGAGAGAGAGAGAGAGAGAGAGAGAGAGAGAGAGAGAGAGAGAGAGAGAGAGAGAGAGAAAGAGAGAGAGAGAGAGAGAGAGAGAGAGAGAGAGAGAGAGAGAGAGAGAGAGAGAGAGAGAGAGAGAGATATATATATATATATATATATATATATAGAGAGAGAGAGAGAGAGAGAGAGAGAGAGTCAGAGAGTCAGAGAGTGAAGAGAGAGAGAGAGGAGAGAGAGAGAGAGAGAGAGAGATAGAGATAGAGAGAGCAGACCTCCGCCTTATGGATTACTCTAGAGAGGCAGATAGAAACAGAGAAACAGATGCGCTATGTCAGACATGCAGCATCCTGGGAGGGGAGTTTTCTTCTATTTATGAAACTAAATTTAGATCAGAGAAAGTGTCCGTCGTGTCCATCTAAAAAAGGAATCTCATGAAGTGCTAGTCCATTGAATTCGATCGAGACCTCTATATTTCGATCTAAGATCTAAGATCTCTAGATCTAGCTCTAGGTGGTGTTACAACATTTCATCATGATCTATATCGAGATCTATATGTTAGAAATTCTACCATCATCTATATCGAGATCTATATGTTATGCATTTCTATCATGATCTATATCGAGATCTATATGAACACATGTCTACCATGATCTATATCGAGATCTATATGTTACACATTTCTATCATGATCTATATCGAGATCTATATGTTACACATTTCTACCATGATCTATATCGAGATCTATATGTTATGCATTTCTATCATGATCTATATCGAGATCTATATATTACACATTTCTATCATGATCTATATCGAGATCTATATATTACAGAGAGACCATGATCTATATCGAGATCTATATATTACACATTTCTATCATGATCTATATCGAGATCTAGATGTTACACATTTCTATCATGATCTATATCGAGATCTATATGTTACACATTTCTATCATGATCTATATCGAGATCTAGAGTTAGCAGATTTCTATCATGATCTATATCGAGATCTATTACTTATTGCATTTCTATCATGATCTATGCAGATCATCCTGTTACACATTTCTATTTCTATCGAGATCTATATGTTATGAAATCAAATCTATATCGAGATCTATATGTTACATTTCCATCTAAAATATCGAATCTATATGTTAAGTGCATTTCTATCATGATCTATATCGAGATCTATATGTTATCATTTCTAAGATATCTAGATCTAGATCTATATGTTATGCATTTCTATCATGATCTATATCGAGATCTATATGTTACACATTTCTATCATGATCTATATCGAGATCTATATGTTACACATTTCTACCATGATCTATATCGAGATCTATAGGTTACATTTCTACCATGATCTATATCGAGATCTATATGTTACGCATTTCTATCATGATCTATATCGAGATCTATATGTTATGCATTTCTATCAATATCTAGATCTATATCTAAATGTTACACATTTCCATTTTTGTCTAAATCTAGATTCTAGCTCTAATCTATATCTAACTCTAAATGTAGTTACGCATTTCTCATCTCGATCAAGGTGTAGATTGTATAAACGACACATGAGAAGAGAAGAGAGATCAAAGCACATGGGTATTGCCAATGTCCATCTAGTCTCATCACCCATTCCAAGTTCACACACACACTCACACACACACACACACACACACACTCACACAAACATTATATTCGCTGGTGGAGCTGACTTATCATGCGCAGCTAATCGGGCTAGCCGCTATTGCAGTGACCGCCCCTCTAATCCCAATCAGCCGTGACCCCAATGAACCATGACCAGACCGTAACGAGCGTGAGGCCCGACCTGCTGGCTGCCAGTGCCAGGACCCATCAGACAGAGCTGCCCTGGCCTTTTCCTGCCCTGGCCGTGTGGTCGGTGCCTAAGCCCCAGCTTGCCTCTCTGATATTGGGACGTGCGCCCCACCATTTTACAACTAAAATTCTATAATACAATATATTTAATTGGTACAATTCGCGTAGAATTCCATCAAATTTTTATGCGGCAATCGAACATTTTGAAAATTTGCATACTGGCTCAAAACTAGGCGCAGAGTTGCACGGGCATGTTCATTTTCATTGACTCGAAAGGCTGAAAATAATGTAGTAATGATATCAGATTCATTTATAAGACCTGCTTTTGAACAAACGAGCAAAACTATGTATTTTTACGTATCGGACACGAACTGATAATACAGGCGCACTCAACATAGAACTGAGGCGCCTCTCTAAACACACAACTAAAGTGTATCTCTAAACACAGAACTAAAGCATATCTCTAAACATAGAACTAAAGCGTATTTCTAAACACAGAACTAAAGCATATCTCTAAACACAGAACTAAAGCATATCTCTAAACATAGAACTAAAGCGTATTTCTAAACACAGAACTAAAGCGTATCTCTAAACACAAAACTAAAGAGTATCTCTAAACACAGAACTAAAGCGCATTTCTAAACACAGAACTAAAGCGTATCTCTAAACACAAAACTAAAGCGTATCTCTAAACACAGAACTAAAGCGCATCTCTAAACACAGAACTAAAGCTTATCTCTAAACACAGAAATAAAGCGTATCACTAAACACAGAACTAATGCATATCTCTAAACACAAAACTAAAGCGCATCTCTAAACACAGAACTAAAGCGCATCTCTAAACACAGAACTAAAGCATATCTCTAAACACAGAACTAAAGCGTATCTCTAAACACAGAACACAGAACTAAAGCGTATCTCTAAACACAGAACTAAAGCGTATCACTAAACACAGAAATAAAGCATCTCTAAACACAGAAATAAAGCGTATCTCTAAACACAGAACTAAAGCGTATCTCTAAACACAAAACTAAAGCGTATCTCTAAACACAGAACTAAAGCGCATCTCTAAACACAGAACTAAAGCATATCTCTAAACACAGAACTAAAGCGCATCTCTAAACACAGAACTAAAGCGCATCTCTAAACACAGAACTGGAGCGCATCTCTAAACACAGAACTAAAGCGCATGTCTAAACACAGAACTGGAGCGCATCTCTAAACATAGAACTAAAGCGTATCTCTAAACATAGAACTAAAGCGTATCTCTAAACACAGAACTAAAGCGTATCTCTAAACACAGAACTAAAGCTCATCTCTAAACAGAACTAAAGCGTATCTCTAAACACAGAACTAAAGCGCATCTCTAAACAGAGAACTAAAGCATCTCTAAACAGAGAACTAAAGCGCATCTCTAAACACAGAACTAAAGCTCATCTCTAAACACAAACTAAAGCTCATCTCTAAACACAGAACATAAAGTCGCATCTCTAAACACAGAACTAAAGCATCCAAATTCAATCCTGACAACACATGTCATCAAACATCATACCAAATTCAACAAGACATCATGTCACCAAATTCAATCCTGACAAACATCATGTCATCAAATTCAATTACCAAATTCAGTTTTGACAAGACATCATGTCACCAAATTCAGTTCTGACAAGACATCATGTCATCATGTCCCCAAACTCAGTCTACGCTTGTCACCAAAGTTCGCCAGCTGAGAACATGGAAACTCAGTCCTTTTTCGTGAGAACATGGACGCCTTTTGTGTTCAACACGGGGTGTGGACCTACGTGTGATTAGAACGACGTAATAATTCTAAACTCACCAAAAAAAAAACAAAAGAACTCACGTTTTGCTTTACGTTGGTGGACCGTCTGCTTTCTTCCTCCGCCTTGAAACAACAACACGCGCGCGCAAGGATACAATACACTTCTAACCCAAAGCTTATGAATGGGAGGGAAACCAACAAACAGCAACAACGCCACCTCCTACCGATCCTTCCCTACAACGACGAGTTGCACTCCACACACACACACACACACACACACACACACACACACACACACACACAGACACAAGGAGATGAACCTGAAGCAAGTCGGATTTTCTTCACACCTGGCTGTCTTAAGTCTTCTTAGTCTTCTTATCTGCTACACACACACACACACACACACACACACACACACACACACGCAATCCACTCTGCCACGCTGACCAATACGAAAATCCGAGAGATACGTCCACTCTCAAGAGGCGTCAGCTCACAGTGAGATTGCCCCAACTACAGGTTTGACCATTTTGGAGACAGAATCATTATCACATTCACACGCAGCCGTCAAAGTGTCACAAAGACAACGTAACTAAACTCGGATCTACGTTTGTCACACAATTCACATGCATGTTGTCTTAACTCTTTCCACGTGAGACCTTTATAAAGTTTTATTGGGTTTTTTGGGTTTTTTAATCGCTCAGATTGGTAGGCGTATATCAAACGTCAGCAGATGAACGGCTATTAGACCTTTGCAGATTTTTTATCTAGTCCCATTTCAATCAAACTATATTATATATTTGTTCTTTCTCACTCTGCCTATCTATCTACCTATAACTTCCTTCTTTACGCTTTCTTTTGAATGTTTTTGGCCTGAAATAATGTCAAATTCGTTACTAAGAACACGGTTGAAACCTCCAGCTACTATTGTTTTTACGCCATCATTTACTCTGGCATGGTCAGTCATAGTTTCTTTCAGCTCTTTTAAAAAAGACAACCATATCTTTCACATTGCAAGGTGCATAAACGTTGTATATTAACATGTCCTCATCCTGAAGTTTACATTTAGATGTTATGTATCTTGAATTTTATGCACCACTGATATATACTAACTATATTTTTGTTAAACAAAGTTAGTAATCCACCGCTATGTTCTGTTCCTGCTTGTAAATGTACAGTCCCTCCCCACTGTGTTTCTATAACACACAGTTCCTCTTCTTTTAGGTAGGTTTATTGTAGCATTATGATTGTGTGTTCTTTTGTCTTAAGTTTAATGATAGTATTTCTTTTTTTCTTATTTCTTAATCCACGCACGTTCAAAGTCAGAACTGTAAGTGAAGCCATGGCCATTCCTATAGTTCATGTTGTGGCTTTTAAATACTTTTTTCTGTTCAATTATGATATCGTTGTGTGTCTTTACGTGTCTTCAAGTCGTGGCTTCTGTGCTGGATGGTCAGGTCCATCATTAGCTTGGCTAGGGTTGTGTCTCTTAACACTTAATGACCTTGCTCGTGTTATAAATGACGTAAGTGAATTCTGTGGGAATCTTTCTATGTCTCTCCCTCGTGGTCTCTCTCCTCTCTCAGTATTTGTCTTTTCTGACCGTTGGTTTAACTCCTTTGACCTCCTTGTATCCCTGCTTATTATTTCTTTTGTTTTCCTTTTTATCGTCATTTTCCACGTCCTCTGCTGGTGAGGTGTCAATCTGACTTGATTCTCCGCTAGAATCAATGCCTGGCGGTCTTTTTTTAATGCCTATCTCTGTATCATTTGTTTGTGTTGAGCAAGACAATTCTTTTTTCACGTGTCCTGCCTTTTTGCATATGAGGCAGACTTCCTCGTTGGGACAGTTGCTCTGGAGATGCCCACTCTTTAGACACTTCCTGCATGATTTTCTCGTACCTCTTTCTTTGTAGTGCAGGCTGACCTGAAAAATGCCCCATTTCCACCCTTTCCGGAATAGGGTCTTTGGGTAACTCAATCCACACAAAGCGTCGGCCTGTCAACCAAGCCGTCAGATTGCCAGACGGATCACGGACCCTATCATTTGCAATTTCGACTTTAATTTAGCCCCTGCCTTGGTGACTAATCGTTCAATTTCGTAATTCGCGAACGATATGGGAATATCGCTCACAATTAATTTAGTTGCGGAAATTTCAATCCCGGACCCATCTCTTGAAAGATAAGGATTTTGCATTGTTAAAACTATTTTGATACCCCGAATAGCTAGTCCACTCGCTAGCATTCTGGCCCCAGCATCACTTGATTTAGAATAGATGCGCCAAAGCCCACCTATTCTTTTGGCCCCCAACGTGCACCCCGCACCTGCCGCTCTGTCAGCCAAGACACACACCTCAAAAGTAGAGACAGGCTCAGAAAATGGAAGGTCTCGAGCTTTAAAATAAAGAGGTTGCAAGGAGGAAGTTGTTGCACCCACAAAGGAATTCGACGCCATTGTATGCCAAGTCAAAAAATAAAATAATAAAAATGTGTAATACGATAAGAACTGACGAAAGAAAATCTAAGATGGAATCGATATATAATTGATACGGAAGAGAGGCTCACTCGTACTAATGTACTGGAAACGTATATGAAATTATATACAATTATATAAAAGAGAGAGCGAAATGTTATCAGACGCATTCAGTAAAAAAAAAAAAAAACTTTGATGAAGAAAACTCACAAAGAGAGAAGGAGACAAGCACACAACGCAACAAATTTAACTGGACTGATGAAAAAAAGAAAAAAAAAATACAGACTGAAGAGAACAGACAACAGGTCAATAACAATGTAGAGCTACACGCTGCCTCTCCACGTTGAGAACGAAGGTGCGATCAAACTTAGTACAGAGTTGAAAAAAAAACCAAAATGGACTTGCAGATAGCAATATGTCTGAATATAAAGCAATTGAAAATTAGACTTACGGAAAGAACGAAAGTACCAAACGATATAATAAGGATCCTACCTTGATCTAAATGCAACAAATACCTTACAGAACAGAAATCACATCACTTACTGAAGATAAATTCAGAAAAAATACATGAAATATGGAGAGCGACAAAAACGTACTTACAAGTTAAGACACCGTGATTCTGACTGGCCACAACGACATGTCAAGAAGGCAGGTAGGCAGACGAATCAGCTCGCACATGAAGAGATCACAAGTTTATTACAACTACTCTATCGGAACGTATCATAGGGAAAGTGAACAGGAAGGGAAGGGAATGGAGAGTAAAGGAAGGGAAAGGGAGATAAAGAATGGGGGGGGGGGGGGCAGGACACTTTGTTGAGCACGAGGCACTTGCTGAGTCCATCGACTTTTTTTCACGCCTGTTTACCTTCTCGTCTCAGACCCTTTGATGAAATGGCTTTGATTTCTGGGGAATAGTGTTTGGGTAGGATTTGTTTTGTTTCATTGAAATTGACCACCCGTCCACCATATGAAGTGATCTCACGAGCGAGTTGAAAGGAACTAGAAAGATGAAAGATAAGTGAAGGACTGAAATAAAAGAAGAAGAACCTACCAGGTATTCTTGTAAAAATATCTTAGTTTCCATCTAGTCTCCAATGAGTCAGACGTTTCTGCTAAAGCCGAAGAGGAAAGCGTCGCCCCTGGTCATTCTTTTGATTGATTCATTGAAATGTACACTGTCCACCATATGCGGTGACCTCTGGGCGAATTAAGACGAAAATCATTATCATTCTGTTACGCCTCGCACTACAGAAACCGATACCCTCCGACTCTATGAGTCGTAATAATCTTGAAAGAACTTTACTTGAAGAAAGAAAAAGGAGTCGGATCTACCAGTAGCGCCCGCCAACCATGCACGTAGAGTAGAGGGTCATTCAGTGTATTACGATGTGATTTAGAATTCACCCCATCCACCACAATAAAGGGAACAAGCAAGGTGAAGAGAATTACTAAACCAAAAACATTGGCCAACAACTTGTTTGTATCAAAGTCCATGGCTATGTTCCTTTTAGTTTTATACATCATACGCACTTCGATCCTCAAAGAAAACGATACCATTCAGTTGGATGCAAGGCGTGAAGGATACTTTTCCAACTTTTCACTGTAAAACCTGTTGAAAATGGCAGCTTTGGCTTCGGTCACAGGGGAATGAAAACTCTCGAAGACGTGGAAACGATGAGTTTCCTTAATCAATACCTCAAGATTTATGAACACGATCTTGGGATTATTAAGAAACTGAAAGACAATTTGAATCGTGGAGTTACCATAACAACCAGAAGACAAACATACTCTTTCACCTTACTTTTCCTCTCATTTGCATTTGGAGAATTTGAATAAAATACAAAATAGTGTATACCCTTAAAAGTATATGATATCTTTTCAGCTAACACAAAAATGGGAACACACCCCCCCCCTCCCTCTCCCTCTCTCTCTCTCTCTCTCTCTCTCTCTCTCTCTCTCTCTCTCTCTCTCTCTCTCTCTCTCTCTCTCTCTCTCTCTCTCTCTCGCTTAAAAACATTCGCTTTTTACGGCATTTTCAAAGGCATAAGAAGAACCATCCAAATGAAAACTTTGCTACTGGACACAGTGAGATAACAATCTTTGAGAAGACGACAGACAAAAGACAGGCCGTCAGAGTAGGGTGTGACTGTGTGTGTGTGTGTAAGAGGATTGGACTACAGGACTTGAAACGCTCTTTTGGTACTAATGGCGATTAGCTGTGGAATCGTTGTTGCTTTTGTCAACAACCGCCAGCCTTTAATTTCACTCGGGGAAGACAACGACCAGGGGGAACCCGGATTATCCACGGCCCATAGAATTTCCACACCGATAATCTGATCCGTGTTGATGATACTTCTCATTCCCATTCCTCTCTCTGTCCGTCTGTCTCTCCACCTGTCTGCCTGTCTCTGTCACTCCCTATGTCTGTCTGTCTCTCCTCCTGTCTGTCTGTCTCTCTCCCCATGCCTGCCTGTCTGTCTATCCCTCTCTCTTCGCTGTACTGTACTTATTTCTTCCACACATACATTATTTGATTTGAATTCATTTTACCCACATCCACAACTAAGGTGATCTCTGTTACACTGCTAACAGCCAATGAATCTTTCAGGTGCATAGTGTTAAAATATACACACGAGACTTGCTTTTTATCGTCTGTCTTTGATGGGGTTTGGTGTTGATCAAAGTACCTGGACCAGGAGGGAGGGAGGGGGAGGGGGAGAGAGAGAGGGAGAGGGAGAGAGAGAGAGAGGGACAGAGAGAGAGGGGGGGGAGGGTGTTTCCAGCGAGAGAGAAATCCGTCAACCTCTCGGGCACGACTTTTTGGACCTCTGAACCACCGATTTCCCTTCACTAACGGCAGGGGACAGCAGTAGCAGGCGTGCAAAGGGCAGACAACCCAATGAGGCAAGCAGGCATGCAACGGGCAGACAACCCAATGAGGCAAGCAGGCATGCAACGGGCAGACAACCCAGTGAGGCAGGCACGCGTGCAAAGGGCAGACAACCCAATAAGGCCGCACGTAGTCCCTCGACGACGTGCCAGGAAAGCACTTCCAAGCAAATGACTCCAAACCCCAACCAGTCAAAAGACTAAAACTAAGAGCTTTCCACTTTCCACCTTTTCCAGTCTGTACCTACCGGTCACAGGTTGGGCGTGGCTGCTGGGCCGATGGCTAAAAATATCACGGCGGCTGACAAGGGTTAAGAGTCGATGGTCGAATGGATGAGAGATCGGTGTTTCGGCAGTGGCTTGATTGCGTCGGCAGGGGTGACGTATGAGATACGTGCAGAACTGTCTTCGAAATGCCCGTAGCGGAACAAATTGACGTTCCTTTTGCGGAACTAAAACGTGGCGTTCCTTTACCGAATCTTAGTTAAGCACCTCCCTAAAACTTGGCGTTCCTGTACCGAATCTTAGTTAAACACCTCCCTAAAACTTGGCGTTCCTTTACCGAATCTTAGTTAAACACCTCCCTAAAACGTCTAAAACTTGGCGTTCCTTTACCGAATCTTAGTTAAACATCTCCCTAAAACGTCTAAAACGTGGCGTTCCTGTACCGAATCTTAGTTAAACACCTCCTAAAACTTGGCGTTCCTGTACCGAATCTTAGTTAAACACCTCCCTAAAACTTGGCGTTCCTGTACCGAATCTTAGTTAAACACCTCCCTAAAACTTGGCGTTCCTTTACCGAATCTAGTTAAACACCTCCCTAAAACGTCTAAAACGTGGCATTCCTGTACCGAATCTTTGTTTAGCACCTCCCTAAAACGTGGCGTTCCTGTACCGAATCTTAGTTTAGCATTCTCCTTAAACGTGCGTCCTGTACCGAATCTTAGTTTAGCGCCTCCCTAAAACGTGGCGTTCCTGTACCGAATCTTAGTTTAGCGCCTCCTAAAACGTGGCGTTCCTGTACCGAATCTTAGTTAAGCACCTCCCTAAAACGTCTAAAACGTGGCGTTCCTGTACCGAATCTTAGTTAAGCATCTCCCTAAACTTGGCGTTCCTGTACCGAATCTTAGTTAAACACCTCCCTTAAACTTGGCGTTCCTGTATCGAATCTTAGTTAAGCACCTCTCTAAAACGTGGCGTTCCTGTACCGAATCTTAGTTTAGCGCCAAGTCCCTAACTAAACTTGGAGGTTGATGTGTACCGAATCTTAGTTTAGCCCTCCTATCAGATAAAATGCAATAGCGTTCCTGTACCGAATCTTAGTTTAGCGCCTCCCTTAAACGTGTGTTCCTGTACCGAATCTTAGTTTAGCACCTCCCACGGATGGCCGAGTCAGTAACTCAACACACACAGTGAAGAGGTTGATGTCGAACGAGGGGGATTATAAACAACATTAACTCTCCGGCCCTCTTCTAACAGATAACAAAATAGCAATAGCGTCCCTGAAATATCATACTATAACTGAGTTGATCTCTGCAAGGTGTGTCACGTGGCCCACACGGATAGTACAAGATGTGTCACGTGGCCCACACGGATAGTACAAGGTGTGTCACATGGCCCACACGGATAGTACAAGGTGTGTCACATGGCCCACGGATAGTACAAGGTGTGTCACGTGGCCCACACGGATAGTACAAGGTGTGTCACGTGGCCCACACAGATAATACAAGGTGTGTCACATGGCCCGCACGGATAGTACAAGGTGTGTCACGTGGCCCACACGGACACTACAAGGTGTGTCACATGGCCCACACGGATAGTACAAGGTGTGTCACATGGCCCACACGGATAGTACAAGGTGTGTCACATGGCCCAATGGATAATACAAGGTGTGTGGCACATGGCCCACACGGATAGTACAAGGTGTGTCACGTGGCCCACACGGATAGTACAAGGTGTGTCACGTGGCCCACACGGATAGTACAAGGTGTGTCACGTGGCCCACACGGACAGTACAAGGTGTGTCACATGGTGTGTCACGTGGCCCACGGATAGTACAAGGTGTGTCACGTGGCCCACACGGATAGTGCAAGGTGTGTCACATGGCCCACACGGATAGTGCAAGGTGTGTCACATGGCCCACACGGATAGTGCAAGGTGTGTCACATGGCCCACACGGATAGTACAAGGTGTGTCGCGTGGCCCACACGGATAGTACAAGGTGTGTCACGGGCCCACACGGATAGTACAAGGTGTGTCGCGTGGCCCACACGGATAGTACAAGGTGTGTCACGTGGCCCACACGGATAGTACAAGATGTGTCACGTGGCCCACACGGATAGTACAAGGTGTGTCACGTGGCCCACACGGATAGTACAAGGTGTGTCACATGGCCCACATGGACAGTACAAGGTGTGTCACGTGGCCCACACGGACAGTACAAGGTGTGTCACGTGGCCCACATGGATAGTACAAGGTGTGTCACGTGGCCCACACGGATAGTACAAGGTGTGTCATGTGGCCCACACGGACAGTACAAGGTGTGTCACATGGTCCACACGGATAGTACAAGGTGTGTCATGTGGCCCACACGGATAGTACAAGGTGTGTCACGTGGCCCACACGGATAGTACAAGGTGTGTCACTTGGCCCACACGAATAGTACAAGGTGTGTCACATGGCCCACACTGATAGTACAAGGTGTGTCACATGGCCCACACGGATAGTACAAGGTGTGTCGCATCATCTGGCATCAGTGACACAGTGTTGGGCTAAAACAATATTGAGTTGTTTTAGCGTCATCTCACTGGTGTTTAACAAGCGTGTAATTGCCTGTACTCGCTTCGGCTCTTCGGTGTGTTTACATGCAAACACAAAAATCAATTACTTAACAAACAACAGAGACGAGGAAGGGGGATAACGATGATTGTGAAAGCCCAGCTCTTCTTCGGACTGGAAAAAAAAGAAATTATACAAGTCTATATCAAAACTTTGGTGCTGTACAAAACAAACAAAAATGCGCGGGGGGGTTGCTGTGCTTGGACTAAAGGCAATGTTGCCATGGCAACACCGATCATGAACATGGCGTCGACGTCAGAAGCATGACGAGACAAATCTACAAAAGCCAAGTCTACTCGAGGCAAGGGGAGCAACCGTGTCAAATACATCGTCGCTTTTCTGTAGAGGATTTGTTTCTGTCTGTGGAATTTCTTCCACGTCATCCATATGCACAGTGATCTCAGCGTGAATTCAGACGAAACATCGAAACATCGAAATAAAAGAGATGGGTACAAACAAACAGCCCCAAGTCATGTATGGAATAGACAGAAATCTACAAAAGCCAAGTCTCCTGGAGGCAAGAGAGGCAACCGTGTCATCATTTTTAGGCCGAACCTCGAAACAAAAAAGAAACCGCCACAATTCTTTAGCCGTTTACGAACCGGAAACGAATTGATGACGCACTCCATTCAAGGAAAGAAAAAGCCCTTGAAATCTATCTGCCAAATGTTATAGCGCAGTGTACGCAATCGATCCTGTTTAAAATGTCAATCCCATTTGTGAGCATTTTAACTTTTTAAAGTTCCAAAATTTACAATGAGATGAAAATGGGATCCCTTTCAGCCTCTTTCTAGCGACATTAACTTAATCATAATCGACAAAATGACCCAATTTCAGATCAGCGTAGTTCTAGATCTATCTCTAAATCTAAATTGTATTTGCAGAGTACGGTGTAAATATATTGATTGAAACAACGTCGAACAAAAAGATCTCAATCTTAATCTCTAGATCTAATATATGACAGTGAAACGAAGACGGGAAAAGCAAAACAACAGATCTACGTCAGTTATCACGATTTGATTCATCTCACAAGGATCTATGGCGATGGCCGAACGGTCAGTGTAACACGTCCGGGGGCGATGCATTAGGAATCGGACCGGGTTCAAATCCAGTCAACGAGTTGGGTTTTTTTTTTTCCTTTTTTTCTTTTTTGTTTTGTTTGAATATTCTTATTATCATTCTTTTGATATCTCATAACCACGCAGGGCTTGGAATTCGTTCTAAATTTTGGTAGTAGTGGAATCCAATAAGAGTACCATGTATTTGTTGTTCAACACCGGGGCCCAGACAAAAGATTACACAAATATTTGATAAACAAAGGTAATCGGCAACCCTCGGGTGCCTACAGCTAGTAATAGTAATAATAACAATAACAATAATAATAATAACAAAGACAAAGATATAATAATAATAATAATAATAACAATAATAATAACAACAACAATAACAACAATAATAATAATAATAATAATAAATGATAATAATAATAATAATAATAATAATAATAATAATAATGATGATGATGATAATAATAATAATGATGATGATGATAATAATAACAATAACAATAATAATAATAATAATAATAATAATAATAATAATAATAAAATAATAATAATAATAATAATAATAATAATAATAATAATAATAAACATTTCTAAAACTACTCACGACACACAGCAAAGGCGTGTCTTGTGTCATTCCAATTTCAAACAGTCCACCCGGTGACGGCTAGACAAGACATCAGGTCTACTGCCACTAACATTGACACCACCAGGGAACCAAGTCTCAAACAGCTGCCCAACCTGGCCGTAGGAGCCATGTTATGTACACGTACATGTATATGACAGGCACGAGCGTTACTGTCAACATTCCTATTGGTTGGATGTACAAACACACACACACACACCCACCCACCCACACAGGACAAGTGACCGCCAATCTCCTTTAGTCAAAATGGACCAACACACACCTACACACACACACACACTCACACAATCTCAGTCCCGTCAATTTCGTTATCGTTCAGTAAAGACCAAGTGGGCGTAAAGAAAATGGTTTTTTGGTAGCATTTTATTTATTTTGCCCGACTGCCCTGTAAACAGTGCACAGAATGTTGTGATTTGCACACGGGACCTCCTTTTATCGTCCATTTCCGATGGAGATAAGTGGGGTGGCTTTTACTCGGAAATAAAAGCGAAAGGACAGTTCAATTTTGGACACGAACCTACGACCTTTTGTTTGCGATGCTGACACATTGCCTCTGGACCACCAGGTCCCAAGGTGCCCCCCCATCCCCCCAAATCACATTTTTCCAGCGGAGTAAGTAACCGGGTTCCAACTCTTTCAGAAGAAAACGATTCCAAGAGTGTTCTATGTAAAAAAAAAATAAAAAATAAAAAAAAACTTCCCAAGACTATGATGGGCTTGCTAGGTGGAAATTACAAGAAAAATCTCGTCACTCAACTGTCTATCATCACCAAAAAAAAGCACAACTACAAGTGCAAGATTGTTTAGAAGCATGTACAGGTGCACTAGAAATTGAAATTGACTGGTGCGTGCTTTTACTTTTACTACTGAAGACTACCCTGAGCCCCAAACATGGCCTTCAAAGTTAGCGGAGATCCCTTTGCACACACACACACACACACACACACACACACACACACATTTCTTATGCTTCTCTCTCAGTCTCAGTCCGTGCGATCTTACAGCTCTTGCATCCACCACCCACTGGCGACAAACTAAAGGCCTTGCTACAAATGGAACAAAAAATATCTAGCAATGTCGTTTCCGACCTTCTTTACTCAAAAGAAAGCCTCTCTTTTCCTTTTTTTTAAACCCAAAGAAGATTGAAATAGGTTGACATGATTTTGAATTAAGTTGAGTCCGATAAAAAAAAAGCCGTTCGCCGGTGAATTAACTCTTAAACTGTAACGGCGGCAAGTAGCTGTCCAGTTCAAACAAAAACAAACTACATCATGTAGAAATCACATTTTCTCAACCAATCGTGTCGTCGGCCCAGGGGGCCCAACATTTCAATCTAGACTTACTTGGACTCCAGATGGAGGACTGGTCAAGTCTATTCAAACTTCATTGGTGAGTCGAAATAGGAATCACACAATCAAGAAGCAAGTCTGATATATCAGTCCAATTGAGAATTCACTCTCTACAAAACCGAAATCGTAATTTTCACTACACAATAACGACCAACGATATCATGGATTTTTACTACTACACGTGGTATGTGTGTTGTCACTTAATTGAAATTTACCTCGTGTCCACTGTGAAAGGTAATCTCAGAATAAATCAAGAGGAAACAGCGAGAGAAAAGATAGGCGGAAGAATAAAAGGAAAGGAGTAGAACCTACCAATAGCGACCACCAACCACCAAAGGTGTCAAAGGAAAGTAGAAAGAGAAAGGTGGGAAGATAGGGGGAAGGGGTGGAGGGGGGAACAGAAAGAGAGAGAAAGAGACGGGTACAGAGAGAGAGAAAGAGAAACGGAGATAGATAGATATGAGAGAGAGAGAGAGAGAGAGAGAGAGAGAGAGAGAGAGAGAGAGAGAGAGAGAGAGAGAGAGAGAGAGAGAGAGAGAGAGAGACAAACAGACAGACACACAGACAGACAGACAGAGACAGACAGACAAAGATAAACAGAGAACAGAGACATGACAGACAGACACGACAGATGGAGTAGTAATAAGTCATTTGTATAGCGCACTTGACATAAAGATAGTAGATAAGATAAGATATAACTTTATTGTCCAAAAAGGGCACATTGTTTTGGTGTTACAATACCTTCAATACAATATGAAATACAACACACATTTACTACACATAGATTATTATTCTCACACAAACAGCATACGCACATTTAAGCATTACGCCATTAAAATATGTATAACATAACATAAAAAAAAAACATTTCTCTAATACGTAATCATTGCAACGAATAATATTTCAAAAGAGGGGTGATGATAATGACGCTGGTGATCTTTTATATCTTTCTTTATGGCACAAAAAATCGATGGGTCTATGGGAGCGTTTGGACATGTGGGCAGGCCTACAAAAGTGTATAGGGTTAATTTGGTCTGTAGTTTGGGATCGATGTTGTTCCCGATATGCGGCGATCGCCGCGTGAATAAGACAGAAAGAGCACAATCAAAGGCGTGAAAGATTGAAGGGGGAAAAAATAGGATCTACACCTACATGGAGCGCCAGCCAACCGAGTATTCATAGATCCTCTTCAGTAGTAGAGATTTAAGAACCAAAGGAATAGCCCTCGTCGAATAAATCTCTAAAACGAAACCGAGACAATCATTTTGTTGTGACATGAACAAAGACGTGTACGCATGCGCATAATCTAGTTACGTCATGCTTTGAGCGCAAGTCACTAGTCAGTCCGTAGTTATCATTGACAAACTACGACGCCGGACTGACTCATGACGCGTGCATGCAGACGACACCTCTCGCCCCAAACGAGAGGCCCATTAAAGGATTAAACGTCTCGTGTTTGTGCAAACAAACGGACAAGAAGGGGATTACACAGCCTGAATAGGAGGGGACCAGAGGAATTCCTGTGTCCTGATAGCCCACGTGACAACTAGAGAGATTTGACTTCTGGAATCCTATTGCACATACTAGTACTATGTAATGTTAACCCTTGGGCCTCTCTCTCTCTCCCCCTCTCTCTCCTCTCTCTCTCTCTCTCTCTCTCTCTCTCTCTCTCTCTCTCTCTCTCTCTCTCTCTCTCTCTCTCTCTCTCTCTCTCTCTCTCTCTCTCTCTCTCTCTCTCTCTCTCAATGAATCTCTTGGATGGAAAAGATCGCACACAAAGAGACAGACAGACCAAAAGTGCCAGGGGGAAGTAAGACAGTTCAAAACCAGTCAGCTATGAACACCATGAACCAACAGCATTAGTATTAATCAAGGGCCAACAACCCTCGTACTGTACTGTACGACAAAGCAATTATTATGACGATGGCTATGAAGAAGTTGAGAAAGCCCTTGTCTTCAACTAAATGGCTTCATTGGATGTTGTGACAGACACCACTCGAGTTAATCCCCAGACAACAGTTGACACAGGGGAGACAAGGAAACCAAAATCGTCCGATTAAAGGCCGGTGTATTGGATTAAGCAGGGATTACGGCCCTTGTTGTAAAGGGGATTAACATCTGTTTTCAGGGTATTTCTTTTCATAAATGGCTTTGTTTCTTTTTTCCCCCTTCTTTCTTTCATTTATTTCCTTCTTTCATTCTTTATTGTCTCTTCCCCCCCCCCCCCAATGCAAGCTCGTCTCATCTAAGAACTGTGTGATAATGCAATGGAGTGTAATATGATTTATACATGCAGTACTCGGCTTGTTTATTTCGTTGAAATTTAGCCCATCCACCACACATTATCGCCATGATCTCCGGGTGAATTCAGAGGAAACAGAAAGATGAAAGGATACGAAAAGAGTGAGCGGAAAGAGGTAGAACCTACCAGAAGTTTCTGTGTCCACCACACCAAATCTTGGAGAGAAATGACCTCAGGTAAACAAAATGGAACACAATGGGTTGAGGTATGTGGACAGGATATCTTATAACAGTTCTTTTTGCATTTCAAAAACTTTGATCTCACAGTGTAAGACTAAATGAAGATAGGGATGGATTTATAGCCAGTATACATTTTTTATCCGTTGACACGCGTGTCGTACAGAGTACGATCTCCGTGGGGTAAAAGTGACACAAGGCCTTTCTCAGATTTTCTCTCCGTGATCAGAGAGAGAGAGAGCGAGCCAATCTGACTTTGTCTTGCAGACTTCCCATCTGGAAGGGAAAGGGCGGGTAAGGTGACCAGAGCCCAGGCAGCAAAGACTAGTTGCATGTGTATATGTATACATGATCAACATAGATCTAGGTGCCACACACACACACACACACACACACACACACACACACACGCACGCACACACACATTCAGTCACACGTGCGTGAAAGATTTTGTCACTGGAATGAGGCAAGAAGAGGTTATCCAGTTTATTTATCACAGGAATTCACTCTTCAAATGTACCAACGGATGACTTGACTTCGCCAAGATGCAGCAGGTTTTTGTATGTCTGTGTTCAATTTGTTGCATCTTGGCAAAGTCAAGTCTTCCGTTGGTACATTTTGAGGGGGTAATTTGCGTTGTAAAATTCGGTTACATGAAACAACGTGTATTGTAACGAATCATGCATTACGGTGACATGCAATTTGGCAGTTGAAGCAGGGTCCACAAGAAGTAGTTGAGAGCCTCTCAATGTCCTCTAAAGGTTTTATGCCAGTTCAAAGTATTTTCCTATTCTTTTCTAGGTTAGAGGTTTGTGTGAGATACTTTTCATTTTAGAAACTCACCAAGACATATAAAACTTCAAATTATGTGAATATCTCAAAATTTACTTTTTGGACCTTTTTTTGCTAACTTCTCTCGCATTTTTCAACCGATTGAATTGAAATTTGGTACACGCCTCACTTTCAATGCATCAAATAAAAGCATGCATAAGTTTCAATTGTCAAAATGACCTTCAGGACGCGCTCCTTCCCTTTATTACTTTAGTCTTTAGAATGTAGTAAAATGGAAAGAAATAATCAGTTGTGCACAAAATGGACTGACACGGTTAGAGTTGAATTTTTTGAAGATCTAAACAATCCACTCCTTAACTTACAAGATGAGTGATTCCAAGGCGGACAGGAAAACGGAAACTTGTCAACGTCCGTTGAGCCTTTCCATTGGATTGAGGCCTCCAATATTTACACAAAGAAGAAAGGAGCATGCAATTCATCATTTGTAAGATAAATCTCATATATCCCATATATCGTGGACTTCACTCACGATATGTACAAACAAGCAACAAGCTTTGTCTGTTTCATTACAAATTATCCTGTCCACCATCTCATGAATCGGAACACAGCAAGATGAAAAACAGGTCAAAGAATGAAAGGAAAGAAGTAGGACCAACCAGTAAGACCAAACCACCCAACACACAGCAATATTGACACACACACACATTTACATGCTGGGATTCAAACTCACCCCTTGGCCAAAGGTTGCAGGTGACCATCCAGACTAGTTTGTGATTGAACTTCCACTCTCAACATGTTCAACGTCATCTTCATGTCTTCCAGCAAATCCAACCAGATGGTTTCAATCTGAAGACAAAAAATGTTTTTTTTGCATTTTTGCTTTTGTTTTGTTGCTTTCCTGGAGTTTGCGACATATATCATTGCTATATATGCACTTTCTTGAATTGAAATTAAGCTTATCCACCATATGCAGTGATCTCAGGGAGAAAGTAAGAGGAAGAGAGCAAGATGAAAGACATATAAAAGAGAACGATAGAAAAGAAGTAGGACAATCACTAGTAACACCTACCTATCATATACAAATTATGTGATGAGATTTAAGACATGTCAGAGATGGAAATAACAAAAGTATGAGATTAAAAAGACATGTCAGAGATGGAAATAACAAAAGTATGAGATTAAAGACATGTCAGAGATGGAAATAACAAAAGTATGAGATTAAAGACATGTTAGAGATGGAAATAACAAAAGTATGAGATTAAAGACATGTCAGAGATGGAAACAACAAAAGTATGGAGATGGAAATAACAAAAGTATGAGATTAAAGACATGTCAGAGATGGAAATAACAAAAGTATGAGATTAAAGACATAGAGATGGAAATAACAAAAGTATGAGATTAAAGACATGTCAGAGATGGAAACAACAAATGTATGACCAATCACCAGTAACACCTGACTATCATCCACAAAGCATGTGATGAGATTAAAGACATAGAGAGATTAAAGACATGTCAGAGATGGAAATAACAAATGTAGGACCAATCACCAGTAGCACCTGCCTATCATCCACAAAGCATGTGATGAGATTCAAGCCATGGCTTTTGTGGTACAATCAATGTGTTGAAGGTTACGCCCGTATCATTTCTAAAAGAATCGTATAAAATGAAAGAACCAACACTGAGCCTTTGTTATGATATCAATGTGAAGGAAATGAACTGCTCAATCCAGTAGTGCAATAAGCGAGATTTGTGGTAAAAATGATTTCCTCAGGACACCCCCCTTTAAGACATGTCAGAGATGGAAATAACAGAGGTAGGACCAATCACCAGTAGCACTGGTTAACCACCCACGATCCCAAAAACGGGAGATAAAATTGACTTACGTCCAACACATTTGGTCGTTTGGGAACGTCTGACTGGTGCCGTGACATCATCGTCTCTCTCCTGCTCGTCTCTACCACCAGAGGATGTTGTTGAATAGACTGGGGATGGTGATGATGGAAAGCCATATTCAGAGTTGAGCGTAGATGAGAGTCAAACAGTGAGGCAAGGGGCATGTCGAAAGTGATGAACAATGACATGAACTAATATAGAAGCCCGTGGCAACAAAAGGACAAGACCGTTACAAAACACACGTGATCTAACTGACATCTCCTTTGCTTCCCGGTTTGCCGCTACGAATGTTATCTAACGGAGATTTCACTTTCCTTCTCGGTTTTCCACTACACCCGTGATCTAACTGAGATTTCCTTTTCCTTCCCGGTTTGCCTCAACGCACGTGAAGGTCAGAGCTAGGATGAGTGAAAGGGTGAAATAGAGAAGCTAAAAGTCGGCTATCCGTCATTAGTTTGTCCGAGCATGGATGAGTGAAAAGGGTGAAATTGAGAAGCTAAAAGTCGACTATCTGTCATTAGTTTGTGTGAGCAAGGATGGGTGAAAGGGTGAAATTGAGAAGCTAAAAATCTTTTTGGGGTGGAGATTCCATTCACACAATACACTACTTCCGTCAGTAAATAGATGAAAACAATGATTGGAAAACAATGAGCCAATAAACTGATCGAAAACAGTGCGGTCTGTGCTGTTTCTGACTTGTAGATCTACTTGTAGTACTAATGGTAGTAGTTGTTTTGTACGTTGGCAAAGAAAACGGGTTGCGTCGAAGACTTGCACTGCAGCAGTAAGCAAAAATCATAAAAAATCAACCGTTCACACTAGAGAGCTCATTCCTGTAAGGAACGGAAGTAGAATAATAAGGCTAGAAGATGTTACATACCGCAATCGCATATACGCGTTCTTTCTACAGTTATGGCCCGGCAACATTATGATCACACATGTGTGACAATTGCACTATGGCGTAAGTGTAGCGTGATCGCATCCATGCAACAACGGTAGTCTATGCGTTAACCGTGTACCCTTTCATCTTGACCTTGAAGTCAAGGAGTGGGCTTACTTGTTTAGATATTCCCAAAAGTTCAACTCTAATTGTGTCAGTCCATTTTGTGGTCAACTCATTAATTCTTTCCATTTGCTACATTCTAAAGACTTATGTAATTATTAAATAGTAAATCCAAAAAGCATAGCATGTGTTTGCAATCCTATCCTATATGACGGTGATGCAGTACGGTTTTTTTCTGGCTTCTCCTGAAAAATTTCGTCTAGCAGACACGTTCACCAATTATGTTTGTCACACATTTTATTCGCATGATTCCATTTCCACCTGAGAATGTTGGAGCCTTTTCCGCTCAAAACGGGTTTATGCTTAGTCAAGACGATGTAACTCTTTTGAGCCAGCAAATTAAGCTATCGCCCTCACTTTGAGTATAGAAAGAAATCAACCATAGAGACTTTTTTCCCCTCAAAACGAGTTTCGTAGTCAAGATGATATAACCCTGAGCCAGCAATATGCGTAGTCAAGACTTTTCCCCTCAAAACTAGATATAACTCTGAGCCAGCAATTTGCCATCGCTGTCACTTTGAGTATAAAACATGAAAAAATAAATCAACTGTGGAGACTTTTCCCCTCAAAACTAGTTTATGTAATTATGATATAACTCTGGGCCAGCAATTTGCCATCACCGTCACTTTGAGTATAAAACATAAAGAAAGAAAAAATGGGGAAAAAGCCATGGTGCTGAGCTTACCTCAATCATCATCTCCTTGCCATTCAACTCCAGCTTCAAAGCCTGAATCTCCCGTTCCAGTTTTTGAACGTCTTCACTGTGCTCCTTTTTCAGCGCCTGTCATGACAAAAGAACAGCAACGTCAAAAAAGCCCTTGACAGTACAATGTTAACACATAATCTTCAAATCGATTTGATTTGATCTGATTTCACCCATAATTGCAGTGATTTTTGGGATCTTTGGTAGGATCTTTGAATTTTTCCTCAGCTACCCTGGATCTTCAATGTGCGCAGTGCCGTGAACTGCACACTGGACCTCCTTTTTATTGTCCGTCTCCAATGGGATTAGGTTTCAATCCACCCACCTGGACCAGGGGAGTGGCTTTTACTCTTTAAAATAAAAATAAAAAAATTGTTCAACCTGTCAGGCACAAACCCACGACCTTTTGGTTGGAAAAACGGCATCTCTGGACAACCAAGTCACAAAATCTTGGGAGTGACCTCAAAATTGCCCATTCCCTTTTCTGCCTTCTTTCTTGACTCATTCAACTCCAGGCCCAAGGTTCCACCAATTGCCATCTCATTTTTTGGAAAATTCATAAATCAGGAAGTGATGACACAAATTTTATTAAATTTCTACGACAGAAGATCTCTACATTCATCTCGTTATATCTTATTCTGAGTTAATGGTTCTTTGTGCGTCAAACGCTCTGTAGCCAAGTCACTAAGGATATTCATGTCTTGCATGTGTAGTTTCTAAATGATCCCAAGATAGTTTTCATTTGGACGAATTGTTCTACCAGTCAGAGGCAACGTTTAATTTAGGAAAAATAGTGACAGCTTTCCACAGGTCATGGGCGTATCCATTTTATTGCAGGTGTTAACGAGTTATTTAGGCCTAAATGAAAGGCTGTTTGCGTGTTAATCTAAAGGATTTTCTCAAAAAGTGGTGATATGGGTCACTTTCAAATGCCATTTTTTATCGAAAAGAGGTGAATTTATCATAAATGACTTGTACTGAAGGGAAGCAGATGAGTTGAACTGAAAGAAAATGCCATCACCCCAATTTTGATACTCTGACCCAAAATCATCCATTCCAGGTTGACGCCTTTCCCCATAAAGCTTAGAACCTGAGGATTCCAAGGCGCGTAACCGTGAAAATTATTGGTCGCGCGCCAGTGGCGCAACAACATTACGCGGCATGATTGCCCAGGTTGGTCGACGGAGAGTTCCTTGGCGTTTATTTAGTGGTGCAACACTGCGCCATCTGGACTTTTAATAAGATGTGAAGTCTGTGGAGGAGTGAGTGAGAGAGAGAGAGAGAGAGAGAGAGAGAGACGAAAAAGAAAGAGAATTGCAAAAACAGCAACAAAAACCTAACAGAAAAGAAAGCGCTTTTCCTGACAATATTGTTCTTTTTCGGCCCGTGCCTGCCCTTGGTCCCATCCGTTCAGCACCCTGAACCTACACTGTGCAGAATGTCTTTCCCAATGAACATAACGTCGTACGTAGCATTGCTATGATCCTAGACCCCATGATCCCAAGTCCGGTAACCTAAGCACTAGGCCGTAGACGTCACACACTTGGCGTACTAAGGACAACACAGTTCTGATCCAAACCTTTACGTCAACCAAGATGCCTTCTTACCTCAATGTCCTCATTTCTCGTGTTGAGCTGCGCCACACTCTTCTCAAACTCTGCTTTCTCTCTTCCCAAAGCAAGGTTCACTACATTTTGATCCTAGGAAGAAAAAGACACTAATGTTTTTCTTTTGTTTCATTGAAATTCACTGTGTCGTACATATGTAGCAGGGTGTCCAGCACGAAGTCAACTGAAAATTTCCTACCTCAACACAAAAAATCCTACCTAGGAAATGAAATACTCCCCCGGCTAGAAAACGGAGAATAGCATAAATATTTCCAATTTCAATGCATTGTTATAAATTGTTAATTCAAATCATAAGTGAATGACTTTCTAGTGCATCTCAATGAAATGAAAAGTGATCACACATTTCTTTAATGTTTCACTTTGGATTAATAATATTTCACTTAATTTCAGCATTTTCCCACACATTTCTGGGAAAAGATAATTCTGATAGCTGATAGATCTAGTAGTGATAGACCTACCCTATCATTTCACAAAACATGCAAACAGTGCAAAAATGAATTTTAAAATATTTTTTTATCTCCTTTAGAAAAATAAATCAAACACAAGAGTAACAATATCCATAACCTAAACACACGCACAAATACTTACTCAGTCTACCGAGGTGAAAATGAGGTTTTGAAGGCTTTTTCTATAATTTGATTGAACTGCCAATTATAAATCTTCCTCTGTTCTACTTTTAACCCCCCCCCCCCCAGGTCTCTCTCTTTCTTTCTCAGGATCAAAAACTTAAAACTAGATATAGTTTTTAATTGACTGCAACTTAAAACATCTACCCACCTCCTCCCCTAGTAAAAATCTCCATTATGGCAAACACCTCACCCCTCTTTCTTTCTTCTTCAATAAAACTGGAATCTAGATCTAGATCTGAATCTAGTATTACTGTATACTATAGTACATGATTGCCTTCTTCCCGGTTCTATCCTTTCCCACCCATGTCTACACTGTAGTGGAAGACATTCGTTATTTCTCTTTCTCTCCCAATACCGTATGTCAGACTCAGTCGCCTCTTATTTTGCCATTATATATTTTCACATCGACTTTCTTCATGCCCTCCCATTCCCCACCTCTATTTTGCTATCAGGCCGTGCGTGCATGATGTCCCTTATATCATCCAACCTCCTATATTCTTACTTAACACTTACATTTGTCTTTCGGTCATCCGTAAACTCCCGACTCTCCATATATACTCTCTCTCTAATACTAATACACACATTTGGTCGCATTAAACACAGACAAACATTCTGTCTAGCCTTCTTACACACACACGTGGCGGATCGGACTTAAAGTATGCACATTGTCCTCTGTCTCTCTCCCTTTGACATCATTTCCCCTGGTATTTTCTCGACCGGGAAACATTTTTTTCGTTTTCAAGGATTTCCCTGATGCATGGAAACCCTGTTTTTACTACCTGAGCCCCATTTCCTACTTTTTCCTACCCAAGATATCAATTTCCGACCATTACAGACCTTTCAGACTTGAGTATGAAAAATCCGACATATTTCCAACTTTCCGACCTTGCTGGACACCCTATGTAGTGATCTCAAGGTGAACAAAGAGGACAAAGTAAGTATAAGATATGTTGAAAGGTAAAAACACAAACAAAAAATAGGCCGGCAACCGCCTGTGTGTGTGTGTGTGTGTGTGTGAGAGAGAGAGAGAGAGAGAGAGAGAGAGAGAGAGAGAGAGAGAGAGAGAGAGAGAGAGAGGGAGAGAGAGACAGAGAGAGAGAGAGAGAGAGAGAGAGAGAGAGAGAAGAGACAGACAGACAGACAGACAGAGAGAGAGAGAGAGAGAGACAGAGAAACAGAGAGAGCAAGAGACAGAGGGAGAGAGTGAGCAAGAGACAGCGAGAGGGAGACAGCGAGAGAGGAGAAAGACAAACCTCAAACACAAAAGCAAGGAGCCAATGGTTTACACTCACAGCAATTAGATTCTGAAGGTCCTTGACCTTCTTCTTAAGGGAAGCCACTTCCTCGTCTGTGTCTTTGGTAAAGGACAAACTCAGCTGTTGCGTGAGACAAAAGTAAAGACACCTGGCATTAAATGGCCATTTATACGTCAATTTATCTCAACAACGGGTTATCCAGGTCTCATATCACCTGGCCTTGGAAGATTTAAATTTAATTCAATATGATTTGATTCCATGTTACCCACATCCACATCTGAGGCAATCTCTGATATTTTGGGAGGATTTTAAACATTGTCCAGACTGTCCTAAACACTGTGTCAAGACTGTCCTAAAAACATTGTGTCCAGACTGTCCTAAAAACATTGTGTCCAGACTGTCCTAAAAATTGTGTCCAGACTGTCCTAAAAACATTGTGTCAAGACTGTCCTAAAAACATTGTGTCAAGACTGTCCTAAAAACATTGTCCAGGCTGTCCTAAAAATATTGTGTCCAGACTGTCCTAAAAACATTGTGTCAAGACTGTCCTAAAAACATTGTCCAGACTGTCCTAAAAACATTGTCCAGACTGTCCTAAAAACATTGTGTCAAGACTGTCCAAGAACATTGTGTCAAGACTGTCCTAAAAACATTGTGTCCAGACTGTCCTAAAAACATTGTCCAGGCTGTCCTAAAAACATTGTGTCCAGACTGTCCTAAAAACATTGTCCAGGCTGTCCTAAAAACAGCTGAAGGATGTCTAACGTGCACAGAGTGTTCTGGTCTGCATAAGGGTCCTTCTTTTTATCATCCGTCTCCGATGGGACTAGGTGTCGATATATCTACCTGGACAAAGGGAGTGGATTTTACTTGAGAAAAAAAACCTTGAGTTCATCAATTCAATGTGTGGGTACAAATCCAGTTTCGGTTGAGGCCAACGACTTGCCTCTGGACCACGCAGTCTTCCCAATTGTATTTACAGGCAAAACATGTATATATACAAATATATCTCTCTAAAGCAAATCTTTTGAAACATTTTGAAAATGGAGAAATGAAAACAGCCGATCTATGCTGCAACTAACCTGAAATTGCAGAGCTTGCTGACGCAGTTTGTTGTCATACTCTGCCCTCTCCGCCTTCAACTGCGCCTGTAAAGCCTGGTGACAAGAAAAGACAACAATCAAATAAAATTTTATTCATGATTCAATCTATCACACATAACATTGTGTTTCTAACTGAGTTGCCTCCCTTGCTGCACTCCTCCCAGCCTGGCTGCATTCACTCTCCCACCAAAATTGGGGTCCTTGACAAAAAGGGGCATAACACATTCGATGTGACACAGGTTAGTGCCCTTACGGATGAAATAACAGATGCCAGTGAGGCTGATGCTGATGCCAGTGACTTGTATCAGGAGATGATAATCTAAATCAGTCAACAAGTAGTGATGAATCCACCGACGTAGCCACAGTGTTGATCCAGATCTAGATCCAGACATCCCCTCTACCTCGCCTGGTTTTATGACTATAATAAATAGATCTAGACCAGATTCTATTACTGCAAGAACAGAGATCTAGATCTAGAATCAGAATTGAAAAGAGCTGGGTCACTTCAAAGGGTGGGTGAGACAAACTCTCGTTTTTCATTTCAAACAAACCGCGATGTTAGCGTTAATCACGGAAGAAAGGTTATATTTTTATCTGAGAGTTGAAATTTTACAAATATTCAAACAAGAAAGATTTATCAGCAAATGCCCTTATGTTATGTATCAATTGAAAGCAAATTGGATTTACTACATTATAACCATTTGCATTACATCAATCAACATGTTGAAGAAATCTGACGAGAATAAAGCTGAAGACAAAGGAATTGTTTGTTTGAATTATATTTTCACTCACTCCTTTTCTCCTACCCTCATCCTCTATAAGCATGTCAATCACCCGCATTTCCCTTCAATGTGATACCAAATATGTTGACATGATGCTTATTGCAGTACATTTATGGTCAGGTTTAGACACTCGGGTAGAAATTTCACACCGCTCAAAAAGGTAATTGCGGTGAAAACTGGGGGAAAACCAGGTTTTTAATTTCGAATGGAAAGAGCTACACTCTAGTCGTGTATGAGACGTCAAACTTGACATTTGTTATACGCTTCATTCAAAAATTACCCCATCCATCATGTGTGATGATCTCAGGGTGAATTAAAAGGAAACAGCGACCTTAAAGACACATGTAAGCGAGAAATGAAAGAAGCAGAAGCTACCAGCATGACCCACTAATCATTTCAATAAAAGACGTATAAAAATAAATTAACAGGAACCAAGTAGGCTCTAAAAGCAAACCCCCCCCCCCCCCCACCCCCCACGATATTTAAACATCGCTATGAATTTGGTAAAATCTATTAGTTACAAAAACAAGAAGATTTCCCCAGGCGAGGTTATCATCACAACCACAAAAATATAAAACAAACGTTTCTAACCTCAACAGCATGTTCACTCTGTATCAGGGCGTCCATGGCTGTCTTCAGCTGTTGCCGGAAACGAGACAGCTCGCCCTCCTTGATGCCAAGACACTTAATGGCATTCTTCACGGAAAGCAAAAAATACAAAAGATACACAATGCACAGCTTTATAAACGTTAGACAATTTGGCAGAGAGTGAAATTGATGAGTGAGGCTGTCAATAAATTGTGATGTGCAGGCGACGGGGGAAAGGAGGGGACAGATACAACGAACATCAAACGATTGGTTGGAAAATTATTCGAGTGACATTGATAAGACTACCAAAAAAAATTAATAAAGATAAAAAGTTGATTCATAGTCTGTATACATGCACAAAAATGCTGGCTCGTAATTTAGGTAAAACATCCATATATATATATATATGATACACAATATATATTATATATTACAAGGTCAATGCAAGGCAACACACACACGCACACACACACATATCATGCCATCACCAGGTTAGGCCTTCAAACAATAAGCAAGCAAACACACAAAATGGAATCATGAATTTATGTACAAAAACATGATCGACTGAGCAGAATGAACCTCCCACATAGAAAGGAACAAACAGAATAAATAAACACCCACGATTCAAAAAAAAATAATCAATAAATATACATTAACAAAAGAAAAATATAACCACAAATGAGTGATCAGGACACACACACACACACAAAAACAACCCCCCCAAAAGGCAAAGAGAAACACCAACAAAAAGGAAAAACGAAAAATACCAATGCAGGGCACAACCAAACAACAACCATGAAATGAAATGCCATTCAGAATCAGGAGGATAAACAAGAACAATCCATTCAGAATCAGGAGGATAAACAAGAACAATCATTCAGGATGCAATAGAATTTCATTCAGAGAAGGAAACAAATATAGCAAGTGTGACTGGAACATGCTTAAAGATGGATTGCATCCTGCATCTTAGCTGTAGAGGAAAAAAACGCTCTTGTGCGATGCACATTTTTTTATAAGTAAAAATGAAAAGATTTGTTTAATTGAAATTTACTCCATCCACCATACGCGATGATCTCAGGCTGAATTCAGAGGAAACAGCAAGACGGAATAGTGTGTTTCTTTGAAATTTACCCTGCCCACCATTGCATTGATCTCAGGCTGCATTAAGAAGAAACAGCAAGATGAAAGATAAATGAAAAAAAAAGGAAAGGAAAGAAGTAAGACCTGCCAGCAGCCCCCGCCAGCAGATGGATAGAAGTGTCAGTGAAAGAGTGAAAGGAAAGAAGTAGAACCTGCCAGCAGCCCCCACCAACCGCCCGCAAATGGAATAGAAGTGTCAGTGAAAGAGTGAAAGGAAAGAAGTAGGACCTGCCAGCAGCCCCCGCCAACCGCCCACAGATGGAATAGAAGTGACAGTGAAAGAGTGAAAGGAAAGAAGTAGGACCTGCACACAGATGGATAGAAGTGACAGTGAAAGGAAAGAAGAAGAACCCACCAGTAACGCCTACCAAACTCCCACAAAATGAGAAGATGAAATTTACCCTCCCTGCCATATGCGGTGACGGTGCATGGAAGAAGTAGGTTTGTTTGTATATTTGTTTCTTTCATAGAAATTACCCATGTTCACCACATGTGTTGATCTCGGGGTGAATTTAGCAGGCAATCCGCAAGACGAAAGACCAGGGAAAATTTGTTGAAATTTATTTGAGATTTATCGAAATTGGCCTTGACCACCTTGAGTTGCATGGGCCTATTCATTTCCATCGATTCAAACCGGCTGCATTCTCCCATCCAACCACACACACTCTCCCACAGAGAAACGTAACATTTCAGACAGTTTGACAAGAGAGTGAAAACAAGAAGAAGAGGAAACTTAACTGAATAATTATAACACAAACGAGTGGAGCAGTGGGGTGGAATACCTCTAGTTGAGCTCTGTTCTCCTGCAGCTCGCACAAATCTCTCCGCTTCCTTTGGCTGACTTGAGCTGACTCGACCAGGCTTAGGCGTACAACCTTTTTGTTAGGAGTCAACAAGTTAGTGAAAGGCAAAATGCATAGCAGTGAAGCGCGGGTCAAGGTTGTCTGGCACACCACACGTCATGAGGTCAACCGTTAATTTACAGTTAATGACCAGGTATATCGGTCAGAGCTGAGAAGCGGGCGTTGTATTTCACCAAAAATTTACCCCATACACCATATATAAGTGGTGATCTTGGGGTGAATGTACAGGAAACGGCAAGATGAATGTCACATGAAAGATTGAAAGGGAAAGACTACCAGTAACTCTGGACTAGGATCGGCCTTGACTGTCTGAATTTGGAAACAAATTGAAGCGGTCATTTTAATAGTGTGCCCAAGTCACAATTACGTCATTTAGATGATAAAAAATGCCAAAAACCATATATTTTCATCATATCCTTTTCACACTTAGGAAGCATGATTTCCCTTTATTCCCTCGGATAATCTCTGTCTCGTTTTTCACGAAAATGGACATATAGGCACACTATTGAACTGACCCTTTCAATTTACTTAATGTCTTCTGTGTCATGTTTTAGAGCTTAAATTATGCTTCATTTTGACACCTGTTTCATTCATGCCGTAGACACGAAATGATGAAAATATGAAATTTTAATCCAGTTTATCTCTCCTTCGAAAAAGGGCAAAATTGGCTTTGATGTTAAACTTAATGATTTTACACCATTAAAAAAAACTGAGCATCATCTATGTGTTGAATAGCAGTGCTTCAAGAAATTTTGGGAGTCTAGCTGTGTTCGTTATTTTGTCGTCTCCTGTGAAAATGACGTTTTTACACTGCGCATATTGGCAAAACAAAATTATTTTTTTTAATTCACAGCTGTCTTAAAAATCATGCTATTTCAAAAAAGACGGTTACCAAATGGCTAAGAATAAAAAGTTGTATACTAGTTTAGGCCATTTGTTTTCAATTTTGATGAAAAGAATTACTTTGGGGGTTGGGTAGCTAAAGGCCATTTCAAATATCACGTTCAAGGTTCATAGACTGACATATCACGTTCAAGGTTCATAGACTGACATATCACGTTCAAGGTTCATAGACTGACATATCACGTTCAAGGTTCATAGACTGACATATCACGTTCAAGGTTCATAGACTGACATATCACGTTCAAGGTTCATAGACTGACATATCACTTGGATACTGAAATAATATCAGTGGTGGTCATGTGGCATCATGTGTTGTGAAGAAGAAGAAAGAAAAAAAGAAGAAAAAAACCAGTCAAGTCTCCTATCTAATCTACGATACTGGGAGACTAGATAATCCTTCCTCGCAACTTTGCGGGTTATCTCCTGGAAAGGGTATAGAAAAATTTAATCCATGCCAAAATGCAACAAATGACACAGGATCAAGGTGCAAACATGACATATCTAAAATGCAAGCTTTTTCATATCAACACATTAAAGTCATTGAGGAAAGAGAAGGCAGCGGGATACTGATGCTAGGGGCAAACACATCATGTATGTATATGTATATGTATATCACTGTAAACATTTCTAGTGAGGAAAACAAATGGTTACATTTAAAAGAAGAAAAGCAAGATAAAAAAAACAATAAATCAAACATAAAAAAGTTTTTTTTTAACAAATAACAAAGCCATAACACTCCACACAAAGCAAAGAAGGAAAAGATTGAATATAATTCTTTTAGTCATCCATCCCCTTTACTTTAACTATACAAATAAATAATATTTTAGTGTAGCATTGATAATATGAAATTCTAAAATTAAAGATGAAAAAAAACAAAAAAATGTCTTAACAGATGTAGGGAGGAGTAAAAAAACAACCAAAACACGCTGATCAGAGCCCCATGTTTGAAAAGTGGGTGAAAAAACCCAGTTAAATCTACCATAGCCTGGCTTTCAGCTCATATCACAACCTTGCCGTTACTAGACATGGTGCTTTACCTTTTTTTTTAATTGAAATAGCTGTGTATTAAAGGTAAGGCTCTAACAAAGTTATCATGAATGAAGACACAGATTAAAACACAACCACTGTCTAATCATTCATGCAATTTAACAAAAACGGTTAAACCACATTTTGCTCAAAAGGGCTACAATTTTTCTATACTTACCTGAAACATCTCTCCAATGAAACAGGTTGCTGATTTATTACTTATACTAATAGCGTATTTGATGACTTCAGAAAAACAATTTTCTCAGTTTCATGTCTACGTCTTCAAATCAAAAAAATGTGAGGCTGTCTTATGAATGGACTTTCAGGATAAATAAATATATACACATACATACGTATATATCATCTGTGCAAGTCACTGTCCACGTAAATCCAAAACATTTGGGTAGTGTCGGCTTTTTACGTTATTTGGCGTATCTATGGTCACGGCTTTATGCCAATAGATACAAATATGTCTACAAGATTTTAAATACATTTGCTCTAAATAAATATTTGTATTCGGTCTGATAAAAGTATGATCAAAGAGAAGTCACACACAAAAATCCACAGAAAAATCATTCTTGCCTATCCTTTTGATTTGCGAAGATAGTGACTTACGCTGACGATATGTATATATAATATAAATACATTTTACATCATACATATAAAATTATCAGCCACAGACACACATAGCAATGAGAGCACTGACCTGCTCTTTTTCCGTCTCCAGTAATTTCACTTTGTGTTCTTGATCTGAATACTGCTCTTTCAACTTGATGCACGTTTCAGTCATTGACGTACACTGTAGTTGGATATATATAGACATATATTATATAAATCAGGGATGTAAATGGCAAATGAGAAAAATCTGAAAACCTCTGAAATGTGAAAAACTTTCAGACACATGTACCGTATTTAATCTCACACTTACAATAACAGCACCATGCAATGCCATCTTTCTCAACCTTCCTGATATAACTAGAAAGGAATTCCTCGTTACAATCTTTAGTTGACAGCCAGAATTTGTTCTTAGACATAGAACTTGGATCAATCACATCTACTGGCAATTCGCGATCATTAAACCTTAACTTTTGACAGATCATCCCCACCTGCCAAGGGGTCCCTGGGGAACTCGCAGCTTTCACACGCTTTCGATGATGTGATGTGACAGACCATCCCCAATTTGTTAAATTGTCTAGATCTAGTTATTTGTTTTGAAGATTTGCTTGTTGTTATAGCAGTTATAGCAAAATTCTAAATCAATTCTGATTTTCTTAACTAGGCTACTAAGTAGATCTAGAAATCTAACTCTAGCTCTACTAAAGTTATTGAAGAAAATGGGTGCATCAAATTCTAGACCTAGAAATCTAAATCTACTCTCGTAGTTTCTAGGCCTCTAGATAAAAATTAGACTTAGATCTAGATATATCTAGATCTTACTAGACTGAATACAGATCTATCATAAAACAGCCTGTCTAGAATCCAAATCAACAACATATGCGCTTAATTTCAAGATCTCTCTATCCGACTACAATCTAAATCTCAATTTCTCTGAACGCTGAGCAAGAAATAATTTTAATGTTAACAAGCTAGATCTATTTATACGCTGATACACTAACTAAAACTATGGCCTAGGGAAAGCTATGGCCTAAGGAAAGCTATGGCCTAGGGAAAGCTATGGCCTAGGGAAAGCTATGGCCTAAGGAAAGCTATGGCCTAGGGGAAGCTATGGCCTAAGGAAAGCTATGGCCTAGGGCTGTCAAGCAGTCATAATTAAAATCTAGATCTAGAATCTAGGTCCCTTCACTCAAGCAGATCAATCTTAATCTTGTCTAGCTGTAGATTCTAGATTAGACTAGACTATTACATCACAGTAACCCACAAATAGGGTTGTAACATCCTATGTTCTTACCTGTTTGTCTTTCTCCGCTGCCCTACGAATGAGGCCCTCCACGCTTCTCTTGTACCTTTCCAACAGCCCATCTTTCTCATCCATGTCTTTTTCAAATTCGCCCAGCTTCCGTTGGAATCCTGAGGTATGAAGATTAGAAAGAGGTACTTTTATTTGTTTTTTCCATCAAACTTTCACCCTGTCCACCACAGGTGTGATCACAAGGGGAATCAGAGGAATCAATAAAACGAAAGAAATGTGTCATTAGAATTTACCAATTTTGGGGGTAATGGTGCTAACATATTGTTTCACCGGAATATATATCGTCCACCACATGTGGTGATTTCAGGGTGCCTTAAGAGGAAGCAGCAAGATGAAAGTGATCAGAGGGATGAAAAGAAAGAAGAAAGACCTATCAGAAGCCCCAACCAACCATCCTCAGAAACAGGCAGACAAACCAACGCCAACAAAAATGCAACCTCACTGGCGGAGGTAATTACAAAACAGCAAAAAGCAGTTCGAAGACAATGCCTACCTTCAAGTCTGAAGTCATCTGGTTCAGTTTTTCTTTAAGACCCTGAAAAGGAAAGAAGATTTGTTTTCTATCTTAAATTGTGACTATGAGACAAATGGAAGGGTGCAATAGAAATAAAAGGTGAATGACATGGTTGAATAAAGCAGGTTGATTTTAACCCTCATCCACCATAGGCTATGATCACAAGAGTATTTGGTTTCATTCTGGAACCTGCTGGCTGTGTGGACAGTTGACTCACTTGAATTTTTTATTCTTTTTCATTTTGAAGTTTATCAAGTCCATCATATGCGGTGTTTCAGAAACAAAGATAAAAGAAAGATTGTAAACAAAGAAGAAGAAAAAAAAAGAAAGAGGGTAAACAACGATAAAAGAAAGAGTAAACAAAGATAACAGAAAGAGTGTAAACAAAGATAAAAGAAAGAGTGTAAACAAAGATAAAAGCAAGGAGTGTAAACAAAGAAGAAGAAAAAAGAAAGGGTAAACAAAGATAAAAGATAAATGAAAGTGTGAAACAAAGAAAAAAAGATATAAGAAAGAGTGAAAATAAAGAAAAAGAAAGAGAAAACAAAGAAAAAAGATAGAAAGAGTGAAAACAAAGAAAAAGATAAAAGAAAGAGTGAAAACAAACACGATAAGAGGAGAGTAAAAAAAAGAAAAGACATAAGAAAGAGTGAAAACAAAGATAAAAGAAAGAGTGAAAACAAAGATACTAGAGTTTTTAATTGACTGCAATGTAAAACATCTACCCACCTCCTCCCTAGTAAAAATCTCCATTATGGCAAACACCCCACCCCCTCTTTCTTTCTTCTTCAATAAAACTGGAATCAAGATCTAGATCTGAATCTAGTATTACTGTATACTATAGTACATGATTGCCGTCTTCCCGGTTCTACCCTTTCCCACCCATGTCTACACTGTAGTGGAAGACATTCGTTATTTCTCTTTCTCTCCCAATACCGTATGTTAGACTCACACACGGTATTCTTAATCTCTCCAGAGTAAAAAGTTAAATTGAAGAAAGGAGGCTGGGCCGTAGATAAGCAGTTCATGGTATTGTGTAGGCGCTAAAACTAAAGAAAGTATTGAACGCTTTGTGTTGAAATCCGATACTAATTTCCCAGGCAAACTTTCTAATTTTAAAGAAGGTATTGGAATCGTTTAGTTTCAACATGAAAGAATGGCCAAACAGCAAAGCATGCATGACCGGAAATGGATGACAAAATGATCATTCATCGTCCACAATCGTATTTGCATTTTCCTATTTCGCGGTGCCGATAATTGTTCATGTCTACTTCGATTTCCCTGATTTTCCCTCATGTTCGCCCTCGATACATCATTTCCCCTGGTATTTCCTCGACCCGGAAACCTTTTATTCGTTTTCAATGATTTCCCTGTTTTTACTACCTGAGTCCCATTTCCTACTTGTTTTCCTACCCAAGACATCAATTTCCGACCATTTCAGACCTTTCAGACCTGTATGAAAATTCTGACATATTTACGACCTTGCTGGACACCCTGTTGATGTTAGCCACAGCCACAACAAAGGTGATCTCTGGGGTTTGGGTAGATTAGGTTGGGTTTTTTTTTTGACCGTGCCCGGACAACCCTGTAAACATCCAGGGGATCTTCTACCTGCACTGAGTGTTGTGATCTGCATACAGGACCTCCCTTTATTGCCACCAATCTCCGATGGGACTAGTTCTCGACCCAACAATATGGGATGGGGGGGGGGGTTAAACTAAAGAAGGCGGCCAAAAAAAAACCTGTCAGGCAAGGAGCCCTAGACCTTTTGGCTGAGAGGCCGAAATCTTGCCACTGAACCCTCTTGTCCCCTAGATGGCCATGGAAGGACGACTGTTCTAAGCTTCACTTCTTTGTTTCATTGATCGAAACCTACACCGTATGCTATGTTGATTGATACATGTATTTATCCAGTCCACCATTGCGATGATCTCAGGGTGACTTTTAAGAGGAAACAGCAAGATGAAAGGTAACTGAAAGAGTGAAAGGGAAGAAGTAAGATCTACCAGCAGTGCCCGCCAACTCTCCTCCCCGTGTGTTGTAACCTCAGAGAAAACAGCAAAATAAAAGATCTGGTAAAGTGGGAACCTACCAGTAGTGTCCGTCAAAAGCTCATTTAAAATTTGTTACCTGAATATCATTTTCTTTCTCCTTAAGCAGACCCTGTAAGTCGGCCATCTTTTTTAAGTGGTCGGCAATCTCCACCTTTTGGTCCTGGCACTGATCCTGAAATTGATTTTTTTTTTTTAAAGACGGTCCAGTCTAATTAAAGAAATCTTCAACAACACAATATAGTAACAATAACAAACCAAACTCCATTGTCACAACAAACCAACAAACAGCGTGAGCATCATAATCACAAGAATGATGACAAAGTAAATATAATATACATTTTACAACAGAGACAGAAAGACACAGAGAGAGAAAAAAAAATCCTGAAAAAAAACCCCCACCATAAAACTGATTAAAAAATAAAACAGTTTTAGATGGGGGGGAAAGAAAAACAAAGAGCAAAAAGAAAGACAGATGAACAAGAAAGACAACAAAAAAAACAGGAAACATCTTGATAACAAAACGGCCAAAAACAAAAGAGTGAAAGAAAGCCTATCATTTTTCTCTTCTCTCATAGCAGCAAAAAGACATTTTACTTTTTCTGTACAGGGAAAAATTAAGTAAAAAAAAAAAACAAACTGCCCTACTTCCTCCATCACCTCCGCTTTTTCAAATAGATGGCTGGACACAAGGGTGGGTGGGGGTGAAGGGGGGGTCTCCTGTCTTACCTAAGACAAGACACATGTGTGTTGAGTAAATCATTTCTCTCTCTGCCCATCCTGCCGATAAACAGCCTGCATCCCTTCACAATTGGAGGCTCACCGGCGTTACATCATACTTCCCTCGGCATGCCATTTCATCCAAAGTCCTCAATTCCCTGGAGAGCATGCGGTACAGTGTCTTGTTAGGCCCCCCCACGTTAACACTTTAACACAATCTTTAGCTGGGCACTCCTGCACACACGAGTCAAGTGAGGAAAGCAGAGAGAGAGAGAGGTACCTTTCCTAAGCGTACAATCTCGTTAGAAAAGACCTGTTATGCCTGCTACCCTCCTCAAGCCATGTCACCATGACAATGTATTAAACATGCAAGCCAACACACAATCCTCCAGCAAAAACTCATGCATTGCATCATTGATTTGTTTCATTGAAGTTTACTCTGGCCACCATATGCGATGATCTCAGGTCGAATCAAGAGGAATCTATCTAACTGTCTGTTTCAGTGCAATTTATCCTGTCCACCACATGCGGTGATTTCAGGGTGAATTAAAGGAAACAGCAAAATGAAAGATGCATTGGGTTTTTTTTAAAGAAAAGAAAAAGTAGCAGGACGCATCAGCAAGCCCGCCAACATAGAGAGGAAACAGTGAGATGAAAGCTGGTTTGTTTGTTTCATTAAAATTTACCCCATCCACCATTTGCGGAGATCGTAGGGTGAATTAAGAGGAAACCGCAAGATGAAAGATAAGTGAAAGAAGGAAAGGAAAGAAATAGGACCTACCAACAGCATCCCCGTCATGGATGAAAGTGGCAGTGAACAAGCATCATGTATCCACTGCTACGTTTCTGTTTCTTTACCGCTAATCATCACAGACAATAAGTCAAAACCAACGCAAACAGTCCTAAAATCAAAGGCAACACACACACACACATAAACACACAAGAAAGCGTCAAACCTGCAGATGCAACATGTCCAGTGACGAACGAGGGTTGGCGGCAGAGTAAGGTTGGTCGATAGCAGCCGACAGATTCTGGGTTTGGTGCGTGAGGGAGATTGGGGTTTGGGTTTTCAGGGGGGGGAAAACAAGCACAAGCGATAAAACAAAGTCATGCATCGTGGTCGGTCTGAAAGAGATTTTTTTTAATCACCATGCGAATTGTTATGGATGTCCTATCATCATCCTGATTACTTTCCTTTAACGACAAAATAACTTCTCTTTGCAATGTCAATTATGGTCATTGTTGCCATTGTACTGTTTGTCTATGAGTCTGTGTGTTAGCAAGTATGTGCGAAGTCAAATGTTATAAATTCAGCTTGTGAGTGCCGTACGTGTTTATGTTGCAGAGTCACGTTTCTGTGGGAGTTGTACGTGTTTATGTTGCAGTCACGTTTCTGTGGGAGTTGTACGTGTTTATGTTGCAGAGTCACGTTTCTGTGGGAGCTGTACAAATGTTGTCATTCTTCTTATTACTGTCAATGCACTTACAACAAAAACATAATATAGGGAAAGCAGATTGTTTGCTTCATTGGAATTGACCCCCCATCCAGCATATGCAATGATCTCAACGTGAATTAACAGGAAACAGCAAGTAAAAGACCAAAAATAAAAAATTAACACCAGCAAACTGCCCAAGGCTCAGGTGAAAGAATTGGTCAGCAAAACATCCTAAAAACAAAGTTTCTTCAAGGCTGTTATGACTGACAGAGCCGGACCGTATCCTGGTTTCTATAGCATGAGGAGCAGAGCATAATAATAATCACCACCTGGACAGGACACTAGTCTGTTGCAGATTTTTACTCCCAAGCTGGTGCTGGTACCCATTTGCACCTAAGCCACCCAGGGGAAATGCTTTTAAAGTGCATTTCCCAAGAATACATCAAACCTAGCATTGCTAGGATTCTTACCCATCTCCTCATGATCCCAAGTCTAGCAACCTAACTACTACGCCAAAGACGTCCACAACGAACATCCTTACCACTACCGTTCCTACCAAATTACTAGCAATTAGTCAAAAGAATGAGAGCTGCTGAAATGAAAACATTCCACGATGCACAAACCCGTTCAACCATCAGTTGTTATCAACACGGTGTAGAGATTTTAGTGCAGATTGATGGGACATACTACACAGCTGCCAACCTTTTCATATTTAAAAAAAAAAAAACAACAGATCTTGGCAGTGCAAACCAATTTTAACTTGCATGACACCCTGTAATATATATATTTTTTAAAACAACCCATTGATAGTTTAACTTGCATGACACCCTGTATTATATATTTTTTTAAACAACCCATTGACAGTTTAACTTGCATGACACCCTGTAATATATATATTTTTAAACAACCCATTGACAGTTTAACTTGCATGACACCCTGTAATATATATATTTTTTTAAACAACCCATTGACAGTTTAACTTGCATGACACCCTGTAATATTTTTTTTTAAACAACCCATTGATAGTTAACTTGTATGACACCCTTTAATATATATTTTTTTAAACAACCCATTGATAGTTAACTTGTATGACACCCTGTAATATATATTTTTTAAAACAACCCATTGATAGTTAACTTGCATGACACCCTGTAATATATATATTTTTTTAAACAACCCATTGACAGTTTAACTTGCATGACACCCTGTAATATATATTTTTTTTAAAACAACTCATTGATAGTTTAACTTGCATGACACCCTTTAATATATATTTTTTTTAAACAACCCATTGACAGTTTAACTTGCATGACACCCTGTAATATATATTTTTTTTAAAACAACTCATTGACAGTTTAACTTGCATGACACCCTGTAATATATATTTTTTTAAACAACTCATTGATAGTTTAACTTGCATGACACCCTGTATTTATTTTTTTTAAACAACCCATTGATAGTTTAACTTGAGTTGACAAAAAGTCTGCCGATTGCTGGCCTTTCTGACAAAGCGTGTAAGTTGTCTTGTGAACTCAAAATAGCACCTCCAGACTTTCACCCCACTCTGCCATTAACTTTGGGTGTTTTTTTGTTTTTTTAACACAGTTACCCTCATACCTTTCAAGGTAAATACAGACTTGCAGGTGTAAAGCAACAAAAAACAACTAACGACATGTTGTCTAAGTACTGGTTGGCAGCTATGTTCTAGCAATTAGAGAAAAGGAGAGAACTGTTGACATTGAAAATGCTCCTTGGTGCACAAACGTTTTCAACCAAACTCTTGTTCTTATCCTGACGCCAAAGATTAAGAAGGATTTGATGGGACATATTAGAACAAGACATTTATAGACAGAGCTATTTTACAAATTTAACGCTAGAAATCGACATCCTCTTGCCTTTCTCAACATGCTGAAAGAAAGGCTTGCCTTCATGCCATGGTCCTCGTGCATTTGTTTGTTTAATTGGAATTCACCCTGCCCATCATATCCGGTGATCACAGGGTGTATTGAGAAAATCCGTGACATGTAAGAATTAAAGGAAAGCTTTGATTCGTTGAAATTTACCTTGTACACCATTGCGGTGATCTCAGGGAGAATTAAGAGGAAACAACAAGATGAAAGATAAGTAAAAGAAGGAAAGGAAGCGGAAGGAAACGAAAGGAAAGAAATAGGACCTACCAGTAGCACCCGCCACAACCGCCTGCTTGCTAAAGGAAAGCAGTTATTGCGTGTTACTATAATAAAAAATTACCCCATCCATCTTAAGTAATGTTCCTAGGTTTGAATTGAGAAGAAGCAACAAGATGCAAGATAAGCGATTGATAAGATAATGCAATTTTGTCGTAAAATTTAAAAACACACAGAAAAAAAGAAAGAGAAACAAAAGAAAGGCAAGATGAGATGAATGAAAAAGTATACATAATTTGCATGTAAACATAATTTGCATTATCCTTGGGGACAAATTATTTTAATTTGTCTAAATTTCATAATTCTATAAGTACACATCAAAACATTTACACAGAGGACAAAAGAACCGAAGAATAATTCTAAATCTATCTCTCCCTCTCTACCCTCTTCCAATAGCGTTTGTTCCATGAATAAAATGTCTGTTCTCGGGACAGATGTTTAAAACTGGATGTGTGTATACCTGTATGTCTCTGTCTTTGCGGGCCAGCCGCTGATTAAACTTCTCAAGTTGTTTCTCCAAGCTCTTGGCTCGGTCCACGGCCCCGTTCTTCTCCAACTCCATGTCCTTGACAGCCTGCTGGGATAACCTGAGCTGGCCAGTCAAACTCTGAACGTCGCTGGATGGAATGCAGACGAGCATATCAAACGATGAAATAAAAATACATGCTTTGCAGAAACATATCAACGTGACAAGACATGTAAAACTAAACTAATCAAAGGATGAGCTTTCAATGAATGTCAACCAAGAACAACATTAATTAGAAAGACAACTATTGGAAAACACTAAGATCTCACATTTGAAAAGCAAAATACATTCACAGGCAACGGCCACCAGAGTTTGGGAGGACTACCAATGACAGGCAACGGATGACAGGCAACGGCCAGAGGTTGGGAAGATTACCAATGACAGGCAAAGGCCACAGCTTGGAACACTACCATTGACAGGCAATGGCCAGAGTTTGGGAAGACTACCAATGACAGGCAAAGGCCACAGCTTGGGAAGACTACAAATGACAGGCAATGGCCAGAGGTTGGGAAGACTACCAATGACAGGCAATGGCCAGAGGTTGGGAAGACTACCAATGACAGGCAAAGGCCACAGCTTGGGAACACTACCATTGACAGGCAATGGCCAGAGGTTGGGAAGACTACCAATGACAGGCAATGGCCAGAGTTTGGGAAGACTACCATTGACAGGCAATGGCCACAGCTTGGGAAGACTACCAATGACAGGCAAAGGCCACAGCTTGGGAACACTACCATTGACAGGCAATGGCCAGAGGTTGGGAAGACTACCAATGACAGGCAATGGCCAGAGTTTGGGAAGACTACTATTGACAGGCAATGGCCAGAGTTTGGGAAGACTACCAATGACAGGCAAAGGCCACAGCTTGGGAAGACTACCAATGACAGGCAAAGGCCACAGCTTGGGAAGACTACCATTGACAGGCAACAGCCAGAGTTTGGGGCGACTACCATTGACAGGCAACAGCCAGAGTTTGGGAAGACTGCCAATGACAGGCAACGGCCAGAGTTTGGGAAGACTGCCAATGACAGGCAACAGCCAGAGTTTGGGAAGACTGCCAATGACAGGCAAACGCCAGAGTTTGGGAAGACTGCCAATGACAGGCAACGGCCAGAATTTGGGAAGACTGCCATTGACAGGCAGCGGCCAGAGTTTGGGAAGACTGCCAATGACAGGCAAAGGCCAGAGTTTGGGAAGACTGCCAATGACAGGCAACGGCCACAGTTTTGGAAGACTACCAATGACAGGCAACGACCACAGCTTTGGAAGACTGCCATTGACAGACAACGGCCACAGCTTTGGAAGACTGCCATTGACAGGCAACGGCCACAGCTTTGGAAGACTACCAACGGCCAGAGTTTGGGAAGACTGCCATTGACAGGCAACGGCCAGAGCTTTGGAAGACTACCAATGGCTAGAGTTTGGGAAGACTGCCAATGACAGGCAACGGCCAGAGCTTTGGAAGACTACCAATGGCTAGAGTTTGGGAAGACTGCCAATGACAGGCAACGGCCAGAGCTTTGGAAGACTACCAATGGCTAGAGTTTGGGAAGACTACCAATGACAGGCAAATCGGCCACAGTTTGGGAAGACTGCCAATGACAGGCAGCGGCCAGAGTTTGGGAAGACTGCCAATGACAGGCGAAGGCCAGAGTTTGGGAAGACTGCCAATGACAGGCAACGCCACAGTTTGGGAAGACTACCAATGGCCAGAGTTTGGGAAGACTGCCATTGACAGGCAACGGCCACAGCTTTGGAAGACTACCAATGACAGGCAACGACCACAGCTTTGGAAGACTGCCATTGACAGACAACGGCCACAGCTTTGGAAGACTGCCATTGACAGGCAACGGCCACAGCTTTGGAAGACTACCAACGGCCAGAGTTTGGGAAGACTGCCATTGACAGGCAACGGCCAGAGCTTTGGAAGACTACCAATGGCTAGAGTTTGGGAAGACTGCCAATGACAGGCAACGGCCAGAGCTTTGGAAGACTACCAATGGCTAGAGTTTGGGAAGACTGCCAATGACAGGCAACGGCCAGAGCTTTGGAAGACTACCAATGGCTAGAGTTTGGGAAGACTACCAATGACAGGCAACGGCCACAGTTTGGGAAGACTGCCAATGACAGGCGGCAGTGGGAAAATCTGGTAGGAGTCTTACCATATGTGTCCGTCTATGTAAAAAGAGGAGAAATGTAAACTAAGAAGGAACAACATAGAATCCAAGCCACTTTTCGCCCACACAAACCACTCAGAGATACTGTCTAACACTCGTAAATTAATCCTTAACATCATCATAACTTTTATTTTCTCTGGTTTTTAACAAGGCCATTGCATCTATGCCATTTACTAGCCTTCACCATTCTTATCTGAACACTACTCAATTCTATGAATTGTTTTTTTTTTTTTAAATTCACACTCGAAACAAAATAATAATGTAAAAAGTAATAAAACACACTTACAATTCGGCACTTTCAAACTTCTCATTCCAGTCCTGTATATAAAAAAGATGAGAGAAAATCATTTCATTCAATGCCCCAAAGTCTCTGCCGTTCACTAGGTTTTCTTTGGGTTTTTTAAAACTGAACTTTTATTCATGGACTTTTCAAAGTAAATACAGACTTACGGACTTAAAGCCAAAAAGCGTATTAAATATGTTTTTACAAACATGTTGGTTGTTACGGAAAATTACCATATAATTCATCATGCAAGTAGGATGAAAACGGGCTTGCTTGGTTAAAATTTACCCTGTCTACCATATACAGCAATCTCAGGGTGATGGAAGAGGAACTAGCAAGATGAAAGAAAGGTGAAAGGTGAAATGAAAAAGGAAGAACCTACTAGTAGCGTGCGTCGCTTGTGTGATTTTGCCCAGGATGCAAAAGTCTTTTTGTCTTTCTGGCAAATATTGTGCAGAGTATTGACTTTTTGTCCGAACATGACAATGTATTTAACTCATTAAGGTTTAACCCAGCTCAAAACGGCTGCACGTCAGACAACCCGCTGTGTTTAGCCCGGCCTCCCACAAACTGCTTCCCATTGTTCGAGCCGGCCAAACCCGCCCGCGGGTAACACTTCTCTTTCAACGAATGGCTTGGCAAAGCCTATTTTAAGGAGAGGGGTAGATCCTGGAGTTTCTATCAATTAAACTTATGTGTAAGTGTAATGGGCATGGTATACTGAGTTGAAATATGTCGTTGGTTTTTTCTGACACTTCCGGTTACCATGGAAATGGTGGCCATCTTGGATTTTGCCCTCAAATTTTATCAAGTACCACTATTGATAGGCTTCTACATTTTTTGTCAAATTTCTTTCAAACTTGGCATAGACCATAGTTGATACAATATCTAAATTTGGTCAGATCGGATTTTTGAAAATAGCATATGAAAACACAAAAATATACAAAATATTGCACAAAAAATTCAATTTTTAACAGATCTATAATACATATCGAAAAACGCATCTGATCACCCCCCCCCCCCCACTCATCATTCATGCGAAATCTCATGAAGATACGTTGAGAAATAATAAAGTAGTTAGGAAATAATGAACAAAAAACGACATTTTAAGAAAATCGTATTTTTCTCCCATAAACCTAAGAAAAGGGTAGGATAATACTTTAAAACTCCATAAAACCTTAAGAGGCTCTTAACTTCTTCTTATCGACACTGTTTTAAGTGCAACAGCACCTTTTTACTCATTTTGAGATGGTGCCTTCTGATAATAGGTGCGTGGAATATGTCGATATAATCCGGCCTGATCTAAGGCCATATTCATATGTTTTTTGGATAGCGTATATTGTGACGATCAAAATGAGTACCAACTTGCCGTACTTCAGATAATATTTCAGCAAAAATCAAAGAGTGAAAATGAAGGGAAGGAAAAGAAAAAAAAGGGACCTACCAGAGCCCCGCCATGAAGAACGGAAGGGAAAGAAGTATGACCTACCAGTGGCACCCAACCAACCATCCATAAATCATTACAGGTAACATGCAATGGAAAAACTTAACAAAACACCAAAAAAGTACCGATCACAGCCGTACAATGAATTGTGATGGATTTTACCTTATTGGCTTGGTTGGCTGATTTCAACTGGACCTCCAATTCCTTGAGCTTTCCCTTGGCAAGGTGAGCCTCCTGCCTGCTTGTCTCACATTCCTGTTGACATAACACAAGATCACAATGGAATCCTTTTTACACACAACATTTTTCAATGTCAAGTTTGACGTTTCAAAAGCGGAAAACAGCAGAAATGTTCTCCAGTCTGGTTGTTTGTTTCTCTCAATGAAATTTACCCAGTACGCTTATAGTATTATGCACTATATTATTATGCTGTGATCACTTGGTGAATTCAGAGGATACAGCAACATCCCCACTCTCCAAAACTAAATAGCTGTGACCCTTAGAACTCCGTGAACTGAACAAAGAACCAATAACTACGTAACAGAAAAATTGCATGTGACTGAAGTATGGCCAGAGCGGTTTGTTGGAACCTCAAAGATGAAAAGCACTGGGCACGGCACACCAAGCAACGTGGAGGTCCATTACATGTAGCAATCTCAGGGTGAATTAAGAAGAAACAGCAAGATGAAAGATAAGACAAAGAAGAAGGACCTACCAGTAGCAAGGGCCGACTGCCAGCACACACATTCAATTAAAATTTAAGGAAGGACTGAAGTAAGATAATCTACACGGCATTCCAAAATTAGGACACAAATTACACCATTAACCTCCTCATTTGGAAATTCTTTTGACTAGATGCAATCAAGGTCACAAAAACCACAGAAGGGAGAAAGAAAGAAAGAGTCTATTGGGGGGGGGGGGAGAAGGTAGAGGACGATAAATTTCATTGCCATTTACCTAGTCTATCGTATGTGGTAATCTCAGGGTGAATAAAGAGAAATTAAAAAAGATGAAAAAAGAAGTAATGTGAAGGAGTGAGAAAAAAGGAGTGGGAACTACCAGTAGCACCACCAACCACCCACAATAGGAGAGATATAGAGATACGGAAAAGACATGTACAACAAATGAATACACGTTGTCAGATGGAGACTCTCATCTCCTTTTATTTTCCTTTAATTTAAAATAGTATGTGATGACAAACCTTTTCCCTTTGCTCAATTTGCATCTTGAGGCTGTCCAGCAAATCCTGGTACTCAGTGTCACATTTCTGCCGGATGGAGTCCTCTGCTTGCTGTTTGTTGGAGGTCAGCATTTCCATGGCTTGGCTACAAAGAATCAGAGAGAAAAGAAATCAAAATGTGGAGAGAGAAATAGAGAAAGAGAGAGAGAGAGATAGAGAGAGAGAGAGAGAGAAGAGAGAGAAAGAGAGAGAGAGAGAGAGAGAGAGAGAGAGAGAGAGAGAGAGAGAGAGAGAGAGAGAGAGAGAGAGAGAGAGAGAGAGAGAGAGAGAGAGAGAGAGAGAGGGAGAGAGAGAAAGACACGGGGGGAGAGAGAGAGAGAGAGAGAGAGAAAGAGATAGAAGAGCCAGCTGCTGTCAAGCATTCTTCCTCTTCTTTCACTGACATGAAGACATTAAAACTGTTTCCTTCTTTAGCATACACAGAAATCTTCGGTTCAGACATATAATATAGAGCAAATGCTTTATGATTTTGGAGGTATAATCAATATATCAGATTCCCAGTCGTCAGTTGCCCTGGCTTACAAAATTCCTCACTTCGAATCTCTTTCCAGATGAGAACTTTAGAATTGTCTTTTTCTTCTCAAAATGAATGTATGTGCTGTTAGGACAATAAAATTCTGAGCTGATGACACAATATTATATTATAAAACACATTTTCTTTCCCCACAAATGTAATAATTCAACAATAACAGAAGCAGCTCTAATCAATTACTTCGTACTAGAACGCAACTGGTTTGTCAAATATCTCACTATAATAAAAAATATTTATTGGTGTGATGAGTAACGTATATTCCGCCACTGCCAGTTGGGGTTTTGGAAGGGGTTTTTCTTTAATGGATTATTTTTCAAAAACTTAAAATTAACCTTCCCAGTTATCTCAATAATATGCACTACTCAAATGTAACTGATAAAAATGACAACAACAAAAACTCGCTGCTTGATTCGTGTAAGGGAACAGTTCCTTCAACTGTTATTCATGAAATATCTTAAACTACCAACAGGGATGAAAGAAAATGCTGGTAACAAATATTTCAAAAGAAGAAAACAACAACAACAAAGAAAGAAGACTTACGAAGCCCTTTGAATAACAATTTGCTTCTCAGCCAAATCCTTTTTCAACGTTTCCACCTGCACACGCAGCTCTATGTTCTGAAAATGGTTGAATCAGGGGCAAACGCATTAGCATTCATTATGTTTAGTGCAATGTGAAAACACAAAATCTAAAATCGTGGTAGCAATAATAATAATAATAAAGTTTAATTATATAGTGGTTTATACCGAAGTCTCAGGGCTTTACAATCAGACATACCACAATAATCCAAAATGGGGTGCTAGTGTTACAGGGACAGAAGGACTTGCATCGACAAGCCTGCAAGGCACTCACTGCAAAGGAAAAGATGGTAAGACAAAGGAAAAGATGGTAAGACAAGGAGGAAGAAAGAAAAGATGGTAAGAAGAAAAAAGATCAGAGGAAAAAGAGATGAAAAGGCAGAAAAGATGGTAAAAAATGAGGTAAGACAGAGGAAAATATGGTAAGCAGAGGAAAAGATGGTTAGAAGATGAAGAAAAGAAAATATGGTAAGACAGACAAAGGTAAGAAAAGATGGTAAGACAAATGAAAAGATGGTAAGACAGAGGAAAAGATGGTAAGACAACAGTGAATGGACAGAAAAATATGGTAAGACCAGAGGAAAATATGGTAAGACACACTGAGCAACACTAGGCAAATGGACAACAAAGAAAAAGATGGTAAGAAAGGAAAAGATGGTAAGACAAAGAAAAAGAAAGAATGGCAACATCAGGAAGAAACTGGTTGGACCAGAAGAATGGCACTGGTTGCCAGATCACCCATGCCGTCCCTGCAGTTGCCCAGTTGGGAAAAATTAGAGAAGTGAGTGCAGCTGATAAAAAATATTGCAATACACACATGTCCTTCATTAGAGTTACAATTTTAAACATCTTTGTGGGAAATAAAGTGAAACAAAATATCTTGTACAATTAATTAGAAATCAATGATAAAATATGATCATCAAAAAAAATTAATTCTCAAAATAAAGCAAATACACTCAAAATGACATACTGCATTGAAATGAAATTCTCCCATTTTGCCAGGGTTATATTTTTGGAAAAGGGATTGGTTTTGTTTTGTCTCTGTTCTGGCCTTAAAGAACACTTCAGGGCAGGTTGACCCCATGATCAACGAACTAAAGACAAAAGTAATGGAAATCAAAACACTGAAAAACGTACAAATGTTACAATCGACAACAAACCACTTGAAAAAGGTCGAAGAATTGACATATTTGGTCAGTATGGTGGATTTGAATGGAAGAACAGATTTGGACCTAAAACGAGACTAGGAAAGACAGGGAAAGCATTTCACCCATTCAAAATGTAAGACCAAAGAACTATCATTGAGAACAAAACTCAAAATTTTTTAATCAATCATGAAAGCAGTTCTTTAATACGGAGTGGATCCATGGAAACAAGAGCCAAAAATCTAAAAACATCCGTAAACAAAATGTCTCAGGACCATATTTGGGCATGCATTGACCAGAAATTAGTAGCAACGTTGAGCCATGGCACAGAACAAGGGAGGAGGCTACTGAATGAGAAATTAATAGAAGGAAATGACGTGCGGGGCACACATTGAAAAGCCGCAGACAGGCATCACAAGACAAACTCTCCATTGGAATCCACAGGGTAAACCAAAGAGGGGTCGACCTAGGGGCATGCGGAGATGAGATATGGTAAGTCAGAGGTGAGAAGTAGCGGGAATTGATGGCAACCAGAAAGAAATGCGTGAGATAGACAACTCTGGGGGTCACTGCCCCCAACGTATGCCCCTACCCAAGGGACGATGGTTGATATATTTTTCTTTGGAAAATGAAAAGAGAAAAACGTCAGTCCCCATACCAAAGCAAGCAGAAAAATCTACAAAGTCTGGGTGCTTACTGTTTTGAAGACATCCTGACTTCCTCCATACTGCTGTTGCATCCTATCCTCCATGTAAAAAATCCGCATCTTGAGGCTGAAGTTTTCCTTCTTTAGGAGGCTGATTTGCTGTGAAATGGAAGATGGAGCAAAACACGATAATTAAAACAGAACCTTTATATGATTTTGATTCTATCTACATCCACAAGAAAGGTAGTCTTGAGGTTATTGCTATGACTGACCCCTAAACAGCCAAGGGATCTTTTAATTCATTGGGCACAAACCCACGACTTTTTGGTTGACATGCCAACACCCTGCCGCAGAACCACAGAGTGTCTACCTTGTGCATGACCCAATTAACGATGAGAGTAAGACAGGCAGACCTGAGACAAGACAAGATACGTTGATTGTGGGTTAGCCTAAGTGAACCACGTTTATTCCACGACTAGTAAATCTTAGGAAAAGGACTTTACTCTGCATCGCCTTACTTGACTCAGGTGCAAATGCTACAGGTAAACAAAGAGCATTGTTAGATTGAGCATCCAACAAGCAGGTTTATCATATGCTACCCAAGGGAACTGAGAGGGCCTTTGGAATGAAATAGTGTGCTGGGGTTGCAAACGAGGTAAAGTCAATGAGCCTGTGCCCGTTCGGAAACATGAATTGTAAACCCACGATCTTTATCTTTTACCAAGGTGTGACAGATGAGAGATAAATCTTATGACAGATAAACATCATTTTCAATTATTTTGAGGTAATACTCCATGTCACTTACTATGTTAACCAATACCCTGAGATTACCACCATGGTGGACAGGGGATCACTTCAGAGGAACAAACAAATACTAACCACTACTAAAAACATTGGTTTGATTTGATTTTACTCACATCTACAACTAAGGTTACATCCACAACTAAGGTTATTGAGGGGTTTTTCCTGAGGTTTCTGGTAGGGTTTTCAATTTTGCCTGAGCTGCCCTGTAAACAGCCAATGGATCCTGAACATGCAAAGAGTGTTGTGCTCTGCACATGGGACCTCTATTTTATTTTCCGCCTCCGATGGGACTAGGTGTCAAAGCATCTATCTGGACCATGGGGTGGTTTTTACCCTCATCACCTTTTGGTTGAAGAGTTGACACCTAACCTGTGGACACTCATGTCCACTTAGACACGACAGAAAGAAAGACAAAAAACATGCATCAGGCTATAATCCCTCCATATAAATCAAACACTCCACGTACCTGGTCATATTCCTTCATGGTTCTTCCCTTGCCAGGAGACAAGCGGCCATTGGGACTCATGCCTGGTTCTGACACAAGATTTGATCAATAATAAAATTGTGTCATAGAATTGTATGCAGTGATCTCAGGGTTAATGAAGTAGAAACAAAAATCACAAGATTTTTTTGTATTATTCAAATTTCCCATGACCACCTTTATAATTGATTTTGACCACATCCACAACTAAGGTGATCTTCTTTTGGGGTTTTTGGTAGCATTTTCTAAATTTTTCCCAAATTACAAATCCATGACCTTTCGGTTGAGAGGCTGATACACCTTTACTCTGAAGCGTTAATCACTCACTAGGCGAATCAAAGTGAGTATCAAATTAAAATGAAATGATAGTGGGGAAAAAAAACAAGTAAAAAAAAATTAATGTAAAACGACCCACTAGGCAAATCAAGAAAAAACAATAACGCTAGGGGCATGTGGAAAGATTTAAACCTGCAACCCTTGAACTGTAAGGAGCATAGTTAGCCTGATTGGCAAAACAACGGATGCCGACATGCAGGTTGCGGGTTCAACTCTGTTGTTTCCTGTCAACTCCTTTGTGTATTTGTCTCATCTTTATTCCTACAGAACTTTACAATTATTTAATGTCCTTGATCATCACTAGACAAATAAAATAATCAATTAGGGGGAGGGGGGGGTTCTGGGAGTGCTATTTCCCCCAAATATGGGACAAATCTAGTCTATCATACTAGTGAATAGAGCAGTTCATTCCGTCACAATGATATCATAAAAGCTCAGTGTCGATTCTTTGAATTTTTTTACATTTTTTAGAAACGATACAGACCTTCCTTTCAACACAGCTATTATAAAAGCCAAAAATATTATCTAAAGTACTGCAAGTTGGTACTCAATTTGATTTTCACAATAAACGCTATCCAAAACTTTTTTTATCAAAAAGCACAATCTCAAAATGAGTAAAAGGTGCTGGTGCACTTGAAACAGTGTTGATAAGAAGTAGTTGAGAGCCTCTTAAGGTTTTATGATGTTTCAAAGTATTATCCTACTCTTTTCTTATGTTTATGGGACAAAAATGTATTCAAATAACAAATAAAAAAGAAAAATATTTTCTCAAAATGTCAAGGGTTTTAGAAAATGCCAATAAGTTCAATATTATGCGAGTCAAAAGTGAAGGAACAACTCTGTTTTAAGTGATTGTTTAAAGGGAGGAAGGGTTGTACAATCTCTAGTTTTAACTGACAAAGAATTCCATATAGCTGTCAAACAGGTGAAAGAATGTTCGAAAAACAACTTACTAGGCGAGTGGCCGCCAGCGTCTGTCTGTGCCTGCATGATGGAATGGTTGCCTAGCGTGACATTGGGGAGCAGACTGGGGTCAAGGCTGGAAACAAACGAAGAAAACAAAAATGAATAATCTATTTTTAAAAGACAAAATTATATTATAATAAAGACTACTTTTAATCAATTGGTATTTACTCTGTCCACTATTTCAGGGTAATTTTTTTTTAAAACAGCAAGATGAAAAGGACAACAAAAAGAGTGAAATTTCAAGGAAAGAAGTATGACGTACCAGAAGCGCTCATGGACCTGACGGTGGGTTTGGCAGTGATCGGAGGGGCATAGCCCAAAGACTAGAAATGCATGTGGCCCGAGACTTTTTAATATATTTAAAATTCAGGGTTCAAGTTATATGAGAACAGAATATCCCATTTAAAACAGGAGACATCTTAAATGCACGAAAGTGTACACTGGACCTCTCAAATCTTACATCAGATTTGATCACAAGAAAAATCATACCATCCGTCACATCACAGTAATCGCAGGGTGATTTAAGATGATAAATGAAAGAGTGAAATGAAAGAAGTTAGTAAAGTACCTACCAGTAGCAGCCACCAATCGCCCACTCGTGAATTAAGAGGATACAGAAAGATGAAGAAGTAGAACCCACTAGAAGTACTCTCCAACTACCCATATATGAACAGGTTGTTGATTCATTGCAGTTAACCCAGTAGAACAGAAGTGGTGATCTCAGGGTGAATTAAGAAGGAGAAAACAGCAGGATGAAGGTGAGTGAAAGAATGAAAGGAAAGATGAAGGATTTACAGGCAGCACCCATCAACCAGAAAAAAATACAAACACATAACAAAAAACTGTACAAAGAGATGAAAACAAGCAGAACATTTACGTAACAACAACTAAAAAAATGAATATTTATAATAAATTTTATATCCTCTACTGTGAGTGCATAAAACCAAACAATTTTCAAACCTGATAAAGGGTATAATGCATCTGTATCCCTTTTACGAAAGCATTTATAATTCTTATTATTAAGTAAGCCCAGCGAAAAATGTTGAAATCATTTAATTTACACCACAGACACTGCCTTATAGCCAACCGCACTGACCAAATGTCCCCACTAAGGTGCTCGCACCTTTCTGAAGAGTAGAAGACGTCTCAAATGTCTGCCCAACAAAATTTTAATCTTGACAGTGACAGATAGGTCAAAACAAAGCTGAAATCGATGAAGCATGACCAGGTCCTGTGAATTCAATCCCCATCCAATGCCAATGATTTGTGGTGTTATTGATTCAATGTTTCAAATAACTACAAAACATGACTTCATGCTTCAGTGCCCACTGTCTCAAGTGATACAATGGCTCTTCAAATGAACTGCATAGACTTATAGAGAGGGTTTAAACACCTCACTGACTGACAATGTGATTCCCACACTTGTATTCATCTCTCTTACAAAGTGAGTGGGCAATGATAGAAATAGCGTACGTAACGTGTGTAAAATATAAAAGATAAATAGACGTATTTAATCCCATGTATTACATTTTAAATCAAAGCCCTGTGAACCAGTCAGCCAAGAAGCCATACTATATCTCTACATGGGAACCCCAATCAAGATATATTTTTAAAAAGAACATAAATATCAAATTGAATCTAACTGTGTTCCTAGTTAAGTAGGCAATGCGGTCTTGTTGTGGGTTTGGTTCTGTCGATGCCCGTATATTTTTCTTCTCACCCACAGGCTGAGACAAGAAAGTGTATCATATACAGTAGCCCATGCCTAACAGACCGCTTTTTCCCACTTTAATCATCAAGTCTAAGAGGCCACGCTTTCGGAAACCTTCAATCCAGCTAAGAGGCTGGTTTTCCATTTGTCGGAAGGTCAAATGTCAGCTAAACTCAATGAAGCGAAACATAACATTTTTAATTAAAGTCCGAATGCTGTGGTTCTCTCTGTCTGGTAATGTCACTGTAGATAATCCTATTGTGTTGTGGGCCTCGAAAACTCCAGAATTTCAGCCGGCTGTCCATAATCAGTGTCAGGCTCTTTGATGTTGATACCAGACAATCGACATGCGACTTTGGAAGAGTAGTCACCATCATTGAACATATTGGCTAAACCACACGTTCCGCCATAACCAATGCAAACTCGAAGCAAGTATTTATTGATACAGGATTGATGATCCAGGCAGTGGACAGCTAGGCACATGTACAGGAGTAGATGATCCCGCCCTCCACGAGTCTCCTGCTGCCTTGCAAGCAGCTGTTGGCTGACCAAAGGCTAAGGTTTATCTTAGAATAACAACTAATCTATCACCAGCCCTTAACCTAGAACTAACTCTAGGATCTAGATGAGCTCTACTCGGCCCAACTCAACTGATAGAGAATATGAAAACTAGATCTAGAATCTAGATCAAGAACTAGAACTCTGGATATACGGAGATCTAGATTAGATCTAGAATCTAGATTAGATAGAAATTGAATATATAGGCTACTAAGAATGATTTTATGATAATCTAAATCTAGAATCTAGACTAGATAGAACTAGACTCTAATGCAATTTCTAAACAAGTTTAGATCTAGATATAAACACAAAGGGCTCCATTATCTACGTACCACACAGATAAACTCTTGCTCAATAAATCGGTCATCACATGCAAGAAGAACGCACCAACCAAACAACGAAAGTCTGCTGAAAGCCATTCATTCAAGTAAACCGCCACCTGAGTTTGACTTTTGTTGACACCCACAGCGGTAAAATTTGAAAAGGTCCCTTATTTACCTGTTCAAATAAGGAAGGAACTGAACTGAACAAACGTTTTTGCCTTGAACTCACTGTCAACGTTTGAAATTTGAAAACCCCGTCAGACACGAAAGGATTTTATAATAGATTGAATCTTGTTGAAGTACTCACCTATCATTGAACTCAATGGGTAGCACTGACTCGTCTCTAAAGTCGTCACCAGTGCCACTCATTTTCTGTGACAGGCTGATAACGTCTTATATAGTCGGTCTTGCAGTTTACCTGTGCGCCTTGTCAATCGATGTGGTCGTGAAACCGTGACAAAAACTCACTTCATAGAAATAGACATTGCGACTGCGCATGTGCAAAGGCAATTAGACACAGAGATGACCTATTTATCATTTCCGACAACTACCGAGCAAAAGCCGCAAAACGCCGAAATAGAATTCAAAATTTCTTTCTCTTCTTCTTCCTTTCTTTCTTCTTCTTCTTCTTCTTCTTCTTCTTCTTCTTCTTCTTCTTCTTCTTCTTCTTCTTCTTCTTCTTCTTCTTCTTCTTCTTCTTCTTCTTCTTCTTCTTTTTCATCATCTTCTTCTTCTTCTTCTTCATAATATTAATAATAATAACGTAATCGCCGTGGGCTGGATGAAAATGACTTATGCGCGTATCGCTGCAAGTGTGCAATGCAGAAAGTAGAAGATGCCCGCTCTTGGAGTTATAGCGATCGTGTAGTGATTGTCGTGTAAAAAAAATATTAGTTATATATATATATGTAACAATTAAAAAAAGGGTAGCCTATTGCTATACGTTTTCAGAATTATTGAACAGCATCCTTTAACTTAATGAGAGAGAGAGAGAGAGAGAGAGAGAGAGAGAGAGAGAGAGAGAGAGAGAGAGAGAGAGAGAGAGAGAGAGAGAGAGAGAGAGAGAGAGAGAGAGAGAGAGAGAGAGAGAGAGAGAGAGAGAGAGAGAGAGAGAGAGAGAGAGAGAGAGAGAGAGAGAGAGAAACAGACAGACAGACAGACAGACAGAAACAGAGACACAGAGACAACGAAAGAGAGGGGGAGAGAGACATAGACAGAGAGAGAAAGACACAGACAGACACAGACAGACATACAAAGACAGAAAGTGAGAGCGACAGAGAGAACGAGAGAGAGAGAGAGAGAAAGAGGGAGAAAGAGAGAGAGAGAGAGAGAGAGAGAGAGAGAGAGAGAGAGAGAGAGAGAGAGAGAGAGAGAGAGAGAGAGAGAGAGAGAGAGAGAGAGAGAGAGAGAGAGAGAGAGAGAGAGAGAGAGAGAGAGTTGATTGATTTGATTTCATCTTTATTTAAAAAGGAACTCAATTAGGCTTTATTCATACATCGACCATTTTATGACAAAACAATACACCGTGACAGCATTATAATAGTTATAATAATTGTTTAATAATAATAACTTTTTAAAAAGGACTTGGAGTTTTTTACATGGATATACACCGTTAGCAATGTTGGAGGACTTGGAGTTTTTTACATGGAGATTGGAGTTTTTTACATGGAGATGTTAGCAATGTTGGAGGACTTGGAGTTATTTACATGGAGATGTTAGCAGTGTTGGAAGACTTGGAGTTTTTTACATGGAGATGTTAGCAGTGTTGGAAGACTTGGAGTTTTTTACATGGAGATGTTAGCAGTGTTGGAGGACTTGGAGTTTTTTTACATGGAGATGTTAGCAATGTTGGGGGACTTGGGTTTTTCGTACATTTTTCTGACTGTACAATAATTGCAGGTTAATGTTTTTGACCTCATGGTGGAGTCTAATCTTGGTGTTTGAAGTGTATAGACTTCAACACTCTGTCTTACTACTTTAATTATAGTTGGACTTTGATGAGAGGCTAACATTGAGAGTTGGGAGGAAAATGTGAAAAACCACTATTTTGTGTAAGGAGGGGGCTGTTTGGGAGAAGGAGGAAGACTGTTGATTTGAACTGTAGGAAGGGAACTACACAAATTAGAATGATGGTCACACATTTGACACGTGTGATTTTGTAAAGAAGGAAAGACGGCAGTCAAAGGGTAAAGAGGAAGTTCTGAAAGAGTGAAAAGCGTTTGCCGAGGACGGGTAGCAGGTCTGGAATTGACAGCGCCGCTGTAACTGGGGTGGTAAGCAATAAAACAGAGAGGCCTGCTTCTTTCATTGTGAGCTGTGGTCACAGGATTAGTGAGAGGCTATTGAACATTACCCGCTGTATTTACGTCTGTCGATTGTTCTAATTAGATGTGATGATGAAACGATCAACTTAACCAAAATAAATAAATGTCAGTCATTGAAACTATTACTACAACGTGTTTGACACAGCCAGCCACGCCCATCTTGAATTGACTGGAGCGAAGCTTGATTTAATTTCGTGCATCTTTGTCGATGATTCACATGTATTTTATTTGGTTAAAGGAATACCCAACGTAGAGTTAGAACTAAGTACATTAATAAATATACAATATTGACTTTAATCGCCGAAAGTTTGTCGTACTTGTTCTAAATTGGTAAAGAAATGCAGATAACAGAGGCGTCGCTCGCAGAACACGTTTTGTAAAAATCCGACTCCTATTGGCGTCCATAGCAGCTCTAGAGGATATGTTAGCATCGTCCAAAAATATAACTAACTACGTTTCATGCATCAACTGCTATTGCATCTCTATTTCTCCTCCCGTTATCTAGTTACGTTACCTACACACTCCACACCTTAGACGGCCGTACCTGGAGCCTTCTTCCTCTGTGTAGCTGGCACCAGTGGTAGGTTTACTGATAGTGATATGTTGTAAAATAGATGTCCATCTATTATATTTGGGAAGGCCATTTTTGCCGAAAATGGAACAAATCTAGTCTATCAATAACTAGTGGACCGATCAGTTCATTCCCGTCACAATGATAAAAAAATATCAGTATTGATTCTTTGAATTTATACGATTTAAAAAAAACGATACAGGCCGATCTTTCGACAGAGCTATTATCGATAAAACCCAGAAATACTATCTAAAGTACAACAAGGTGGCACTCATTTTGATCATCACAATAAACGCTATCCAAAAAAATCTTATTTGAGGATCTATTATGAATATTGCCTTAGATCGTCGGGAAAAAACGGGACATATTCCACGTACCTATTATAAAAAAGGCACCATCTCAAAATGAGTAAAAATGTGCTGGTGCACTTGAAACAAAGTCAATTAGAAGTAGTTCTTAGGTTTATGTGAGAAAAATATATTCAAATAACAGGAAAAAAGAGAAAAATACGATTTTCTCAAAATGTCGTTTTTTGTCCATTATTTCCTAACTCCTTTTTATTTCCCAACGTATCTTCATGAAATTTGGTATGAATGATGAGCGGTGGAAACCAAAAAAAAGGATCAGATGCTTTTTTAAAAATACGTACTATAGTTTTGAAAAAAAGAATTTTGTTACAATATTGTTGTATATGTTTGATTGTTCTCATATGCTATTTTGAAAAATTCATAAAAACAAAACTTACAAATAAAACAAAAATCCAATCAGATCCAATTTAGATATTGTATCAAATAAGGTGAGTGCCAAGTTTAACATAAATTTGTTGAAAAATGAAAAAGCCTATCAATATTGAACTTGGTGAAATTTTGGGGGCAAAATTCAAGATGGCCGCCGTTTCCATGGCCTTCGGAAGCGTAAAAAGATAACGGCATATTTCAACTCAGTACACCATACCCATTACACCTATACATAAGCTAAATTGATAGGAATAAACGGGAGAATTTTCACTCCAAAAAATATAAATAATTGCGGAACACCATTGAGACGTTGAAGCAGCGCGTTTAGCCAGCGACGCCATTTTGATCGATTGTTTAACACGCATAAAGGTGTTGGCAAGTGGTTGCCGTTTCGCAGTGAGTTTCATGTCTTGGTAGTTATTATGGTCTTTGGTATAACTGTCATTGTCAGCGCATATTTTAAAAATAACCCAAAAATATTAATCCAATTTTCATTTTAAAGTCTTCAGTGCTATTTGCTGAGTTATATTTCTTTTGGCAGTCTATTCCACAGCCTTATAACTTTACTAGGGTAAAATGAGTGCAGGTGACAATCAATATTTGAAGATAAAACCATGTATGTTTGACAGCCTGATCTGGTTGTTCTTGCATTAAGTTTAAAGCTAATCTAATGGAATAAACAGTTGGCTATTTATAGGCTTAATGAAAATAATTAAATTGTACTTCTGGCTCTATGCTCTATACAGGGGTGTGTACGCTTGTTTTTTTTTGTGTGTGACATGAACCACCTGTAAAATATTGCAATACACTCATCGCATCGATTTGCTTTACCCAACACACACACACACACAGCAGTTTCACACTACACTTCTTTGCAGGGCCTTTCACTATCAGAACATACCATATAAACTACATGGTCTTTGCTATCAGGTTTCGCAGCTGGTGACATCACGCGCAACCTCTATCCGTTTCCCTACCTCTCACTCTATCCTGTGGTGACCTCTGGCAATGGGAACCAAGAAAGCTTAGATAACTGTACAAAAATATTCCCGGAATAGCGTCGAAGGTCATGGTATTCTCTTCTTTGCATGTCTCAAAAAATAATTTTGGAGCCAGGCACCAATCTAGTTCCATCCTCGAACTGGTGTGGCGCATGCTGACCGGTGAATTATATTTTTATCGAGATCCTTGCCGCCAAAGACCAGCTCCATAGCTTTTTGAGTAGAAGATCTAGAACCTAGGTCT
>JAXRKP010000879.1:7500-42500 GCA_037039925.1 Doris montereyensis | reverse complement strand
CTGTGTGTTTGTGTGGTATGATTTAACAGTAACATCGGCCGACACAGGCTATTTTATTGGACTCAGCTCCTGTGTCTGCTATACTATTACGGTAACACAATTTTTAAAAAGTGTACTCTACACGTAATACCATAAGGATGTGTCGGAATATTCTTGGGACCACAACAATGTTATACCGGACGTGGTACAATCCGATGAAACCAGCAAACAAACAAAGTTTGAAAATATCAATAAACTCCTCTAGTAGAGTCGGCCAACTGAGTCTGTGGCCTTAGTAGGTGCGCGTCTAAATTCTTAATTGAACCAATTGAACGCACCATTCTAAATTGAACCAATTGAACGCACCATTCCAAATTGAACCAATTGAACGCACCATTCTAAATTGAACCAAGTGAACGCACCATTCTAAATTGAACCAATTGAACGCACCATTCTAAATTGAACCAATTGACCACATTATTCTAAATTGAACCAATTGAACACACCATTCTAAATTGAACCAATTTGACGCGCCATTCTAAATTGAACCAATTGAATATACCATTTTAAATTGAACCAATTTGACGCACCGTTTTAAATTGAACCAATTTGACGCGCCATTCTAAATTGAACCAATTGAATATACCATTTTAAATTGAACCAATTTGACGCACCGTTTTAGTGTGCACTTGCACTTTGTCTCTTGTCTTCTACGTAAAATTCTGCTGCTGTGATGTCACAATGATAGAACTACATTATTATATGACGTAGTCAGTGATTAAATATACATGCACATAAATACGAGAAGTAAATACGAGAAAACAATATATTATAATTGAATTAATGCATAACTAAATAAATACCCAATGATATAAATAGTAAATAAATAAATTCATAGTCAAATGAATGAATAGATGGATAACTAATGAATTAATAGAAAGTAAATAAACAAACAATCGAAATGATTGACTTGATAGATAAATACTATAAATGGATAGATAAATAAAAAATAAATACTAACAAAATAAATAAATAAATAAATAAATAGATAAATAAATGAATACATAAATAGATGGATTGATAAATAAATAAATAAATAAATAGATCAATTTAAAAAAGTAAATAAATGATAGATAAATAAATAACGGCACCTGTAGGTCCTTGCATAGAAGACGTCCATTACAAACAGTGCCGTGTGCCACTCTGGTGTACATCACCGCCAAGGCACAACACGAGCAATCGAATTACTGTACATTGTATCATGACGCAGTGTGTTCCTGACACTGACAGGTCTCGCTTTTCCTCTTGATGATAAATAGGCACTTAGTCAGTGGCTGAGGTTGTATTGGCATTGGTGCGATTATTGCTGTCTCATTATTATTGTAGTCGAGTATTTCGCGGATTTCCATGTGACAGACTCGCAAAGTTCTTTTTGTGTGAGTCGACTGGGGTACGTTAGAATGCTGCAGGGGACTCGGTCGTCCAGAGGGAATGTGTCGGATTCTCAACCAAAAGGTGGTGGGTTCGAGCCCCGCCAACACTTGAACATTTTTCTCAAGTCTTTTCGAGCAAAATCTTCCCTCCTGGTCCGGGTAGATGGATCGGCACCTACTCCCATCGGCGACGGACGATAAAAAGGAGGTCCCGTGTGCATATCACAACACTCTGTGCACGCTGTGCCTTGGCTGTTTACAGGACAGTCAGGGCAAACTTAGAAATCCTACCAAAACCCCACAGATCGCTCTAGTTGTGGATGTGGGTAAATCAAATGAAATCAAGAATATCGCAGTGCCACTACAGCCATGTTGTACTTCTAACGTTCTAGTTCTCTTCTTCATTATTGTCTTCTCCTTCTCTTCATCCCCTTCGCTCGACCTTCTTCTTTTCTTCTATCTGTCTCTCTGTCTCTGTCTTTATCTGTCTGTGTCTGTCTGTCTGTCTGTCTCCTTCTCTGTCTGTCTGTCTGTCTGTCTCTCTCTCTGGCAGTTTCTCTTTGTTTACGTGTCAACACATGTGAAACTCGTTTAATTATTTACGTATCTTGGACGTTTAGGTGTTTACATATGTTGGACTTGCTAATTGTCACTGTACGTGGGATTTGTTTACGTGTCAACGTATGTCCGGGCAGTGGACAGGTAAGCACCTGTACGGGGAGTAGATGATCCTGCCCTCCACCAGTCTCCTGCTGCCTTGCAGTTGCAGGTCGGTCTTGGCTGACCAAAGGCTAAGGGAGTTAACCCTGACAGAAAACAACTTGCTGCCTTGCAGGTCGGTTTTGACTGCCAAAGGCTAAGGGAATTAACCCTGACAGAAAATAACAAAATAACAAGGCCTGGTAGGGGGCCTCAAGGTGGCAGCCCCACCATCTACCTAGGGTACAGTGGGCTAATCCCCTGCTTATCCGAAACCTAATTGATGCAGAGAAATAAATATAATATACCCGGCTTGACCTTTCAACGTTGAAAATGGAAACGAACACGGATTGTGATTTTTGGAACTTGAATATTAGGGCAATAAATAGAAAAGAGTAAGAATTAGTTGAAGAAATGGAAAAATTCAAAGCAAATATTTCGGCTATTACAGAAACAAAGAAAAAAGGACAAGGAATAGAAAATGTAAGACCAAATAATATTTTAATCTTCTCAAGAGTAGATGTCAAAGATAGAGCTAGAGCAGGAGTAGGTCTTCTAGTGCATAAAAGGCATGAAAAGCTACTAGAAAGCTGGAAATTTATGGCTATTACAGGTAAGTATTAAACCAAAAGGAAGAGAAATTAAATTATTAATAGCTTATGGACCAAACGAAGACGCCACTAAAGAAAATAAAAGATACCTTCGAAAACGATTTACAAATAGCTGCAGAGAATCTTAAACCCAAACAGGAACTAATGATTTTAGGAGATTTAAACGCTAGAGTAGGCAACAATGTAGAAACGTCAGGTGGAGTAATAGGTAAAGAAGGAGCGACAATAACTTCTCCAAATAGAGAGAGACTCATAGATTTTTGCCTAAAGAATAACATAGCCAACATCATTTTCCCTCATAAAGATATCCACAAATATAGAAAAGTAAATGAAGTCAGTTATGAAAAGTCAATCATAGACTAAATAATAGTTAGCAGCTCCCTTTTTACAGTACATTGGATGCAAGAGTAAACAGAGGAGCAGAAATATTTAGTGATCATCACCTAGTGGTTGCCAAAATGAGATTACTGACTGAAGAAAACAAACAGAAAAGGAAAGAGGAGAAAGCCACTAAATCAAAATAGAGGAACTATATAAACTAGTAATAAAACAGGTATATCAATCTAGGATAAAAAGAGTTATCAGTGAAAGACAGAGGGATCTGAATGATAGCACAATAGAAGAAAACTGGCAAATGTATAAAGAAACACTCCTCAGTTGTACTGAAGAGGTCTGTGGTAGGAAACAAATTAAAGGAGATGGGAAAAGAACAGTATGTTGGAATGAGAATGTCAAAACTAAGATTTAGTAAGATCAAAGAAAAGAAGAATACCTGGAAGAAATACTTGCAAACAAAGAGACCAGATGATATGATAGATTACGTGAATAAAAGAACTATCGCCAAAGAGGAAGTTAGGAAAGCAAAACAGGAACAATGGGAAGAGTTTAGACAAAGACTTCAAGAAAGCTATCAAGGAAATCAAACGCTGTTCTGGCGGTCAAAGAAGAGCATGAGAAAGACCAAAGCATGCCCAATACGACAAATTAAGAATGCCAAAAGGAGAAATAATGGAAGAAGACAGCGAAATCATGGACACATGGAGGAATCATTTTTACATAGAGGATCAGATTGAAGAGCCAGAGTGGATTTAGACCAGGAAGAAGTGTACAAGACCACATATTTACGATTAGACAAATAATAGAAAAAATTCCGTGAGAGAAACATTGATTTGCACCTGTGTTTTATATATCTAGAAAAGGCGTTTGACACTGTGAGGAGGGACGAACTATGACAATCCTTAAAAGAACACAACGTAGAGCAAAATTAAATAGAAGCCATTACAAGTTTTTACAATAAACCAACATGTGCAGTGAGAGTAGCTGGAAACATATCTGCAGAATTTGATGTAGATATAGGGTAAGACAGGGTTGTATCCTAAGTCCTCTTTTGTTTATCACATTTATGGATTCAGTCGCAAAAGCATCCTCAAACATGAAGAAAATGAATGTAGGTATGTGGAAGCTCAAACCAGTAAATGTATCGATGCTTTCATTTGCTTCAGTCGAATATCAATATTATGAACAATGAACTAAATAAAAGAGGAAGGAGAGTAAATGCAAAGAAAACCAAAACAATGCTAGTAACTAGGGAAGCTAAAACGCAAAATCTTAAATTGGGCAGGGAGAATTTAGTACAAGTTCAAAGCTAGAATTGACTAGGAGTAATGATTAACTCAGAGGGAAAACCAAGAGAAGAATTCAGCCACATAATCAAAAGGCAAGTGCAATATATAACCATCTAGGAAAGGTATTTGTAGGTAAGCAATAATTATCAACAAAAACCAAAATGGCAGTATACAATACAGTTTATTGTCCTACTCTCCTCTATGGCAGCGAAACTTGGGTTTTAGGCAGTATAGAATATAGTAGAGTACAGGCAGCTGAAATGGAATATCTAAGAAGGATAGTAGGGAAAACTAAAAGAAACAAAATCAGAAACACAACAATAAGAGATCAAACCAAAGCAGATGGCATAAAAACTAAGATAGAAATTAATTGAGATGGTTTGGGCATGTAAACAGAATCAATGACAATAGAATAGCTAAATCAGTATATAGTGCTAAAGCCCAAGGTAAAAAACCAAAAGGTAGACCTCAGAGAAAGTGGGAAGAAGACATGAAAGAGGCATTGAAGCATAGAAATTTAACTTGTTTGGAAGGAAACAGAAAATGCCAGGACAGGGCATCCTGGAGAAAGATCATCTCGGGCATCTGAACCCATACACTGAAAGGTAGAATTGGAATTGATAAAGAAAGAAGGAAGGATGTGTACGTGTTACAGTATGTTGGACTTGTTACGTATCATTGAACATAGGATTTGTTTACGTGTCAATGTACGTGTGACTTGTTTACGTACTGACGTGCATGCGACTTGTATACCTGTCAACGATGTGGTAGCAGTTTACGTATTAACATGCTTCCAACTTGTTTACGTGTGAACGTACGTGTGACTTGTTAGGGGACAACGTACATAGAATTTGTTTACGGGTATGCATATGTTGGACAACATAGGTAAATACGTGAACAAGTCCAACATATATTAACACATAGACAAGTCCAAAATACGAAAATATGTCAATAAAATCCCATACGTTAACACTTATACAAGTTGCACAATTTTGCACGTAACCAAGTCGCACGTGCGTTGACATGTAAACAAGCCTTAAATATGTTGACATATATGCAAGTTCAGCATATGTTGACACATTACCATTTCCGACGGATGTTTACACGCAAACAAAGTCCCCATATTCATTGGCATGTAAAGTCAAGCATATGTAAACACATAAACAAGTCCAACATACGTAAATATGTAAACAAGTCCAGCATATGTTGACTCATCACCAGTCTGATATACGTTTACGTAAACAAATACCACGTACTGAGACACATAAGAAGTCAAGCACACATAAACTTGTAAACAAGTTTAACGTACGTAAATGTGTAAATAAGTCCAATATACCTAATCGCATAAAAAAGTCCAACATATCTATATACGTAACCAACTTCCACATATGTTGACATGTAAACAAGTCACATGTACGTTGACACATAAAGAAGTCAGACATTGGTTGACAATGACATATAAACAAATCCTCCTCTGTATGTTGACCTGAAAACAGTGCTACGTACATTGACACTTAAACAAGTTCCTCGTACACTGACACGTAACAAGTCCAACATACATAAAATGCGTAAACAAGTCCCACGTATGTTGACACGTAAGCAAGTCGCACATACATTGAAACGTAAACATGTCACACTTATGTTGACATGTAAACAAATTCCCACGTATGTGACATGTAAACAAGTGCCGCATATGTTGACACATAATCAAGTCATACGCACATTGACATGTAACAAGTCCAACATACGTAAACACGTATACGAATCCAGCATTCGTAATTATGTTAACAAGTCCTATGTATGTTGATACATAAACAAATCCCACGTATGTTGGCACATAAACATCTTTGCTGTCGGCCAAGAAATGCCTATTTCCCAGTGTAGAAAACATCACAATCTTTCTATCTTCCTCACATACAAGCACACTAAAGATGTTTGTCCAGTGATGCAGAGTTAGTGACAAGGACTTGGATGACTTTGTCCATATCGCTTGGTAGGGGTGGACTTTGCTTGTCACGCACTCGCTTGATGACATAAACCAGAGAATCCATGTTTTTGTTCTGATGTTTTGTAGCTGAACTGTAATGTTGTGAGCTTGTAATCACACACCGACACTGGTTCAAGGCGTTGTAGCTGAACCGTAGTGTTGTAAGCTTGTAATCACACCCACACTGGTTCAAGGCGTTGTAGCTGAATCGTAGTGTTGTAAGCTTTGTAATCACACCGACACTGGTTCAAGCCTCACAGCTGGCACATGTGTGTTTTTCAACTAGGTTGTACTCTTAAGAAAGGTACTTCCCAATACTTTCCTTACAGGCGTGAATGAGTACCAAGCTATAGGTAGAGAAAGATCTTGTCAGAGTGTTGTTAGTACGAAAAGCTTAACAAGCTTGTGTAATGTATGCTCCCCTGGGAGTTGAGGACTTTGAATGAAATGGCCGGCTAGGGAATAAATGATGTAGTCGGTGAGCCTGCACTTGTGCAGGGATACGGAATATAGATCCATTTTTATCTTTTTGTATAAAATATTGTTGGATATTCATGTCTGTCTGCAAACGATCTTGCTGGCTGGTTCACTCACACATTCTTCCAACGTCAGTCCTCATTTTATAAAGTGGCGATCTCACTGTCTGTTTTGGCTTCCTGGTTATGGCTAGGTGGAGGCTGTGTCACCTTCTGAACTCCTAGACTCTAGCACTTTTGGCATATAAAGGTCTTCAGATTTTAAATATTTTACCAATGTTGTTACAACAATACATAAACGAAATATTTTCGGGGGAGGGGGGGGGGGGTGTTGTTCTTGACAGATGTGTGTGTGTGTGTGTGTGTGTGTGTAGATTGTATTTTTGTTTAATGATATTTCCATTACACTTTATAACTTTCCTCAATACAAAGAACACATCTTGCACCATCACTGCTAACACAAAATTTTATTTTCATCAAATTGTCACAACGACGTCATTCATGTCAATTCTTCTTTTTCTATTATATCAAAACAAAACAAAAACAAAAGAAAAAATAAGTGACATAATTCCCAACCATATATTTTTGAAAAGGAGTTAACTCATACATTCAATATTTTTAAAAGTATATTTAGAAAACAATAAACATTTAATCAAAGCAGACTCAACTTAAAAGACATTGAATCTAACAAGAGGAGAAAAAAATGCAGAAAAAATGTATTTATAACATTACAGAATTGAAATATATTATACTGTCATTCAGTATAAAAATAATAATAGAAAAACATTATTCAAAAGATAATCCTCCATTCAATAGAAAAAAATACATTCAGCAAAAGCCAGTGAGTAGGCTTTGTATTTAAAACGTACCAAGTGACATAACTCATAATTCCATTCAATATAAAAAATCAAATTTACAATACAGATTCAACTCATGCTTCAATTCAATATAAAAAGATCAAATTTACAAAACAGACTCAAGTCTTACTTTCATTCAATATAAAAATAAATAATTTACAAAATCAATGATAGAAAACAGATTCAACTCATACTTTCATTCAATATATATAAAACAAACAAATTTACAAATCAATTATACAAAACACTCAATTCATACTTCCATTCAATATCAATTTTTTTTTTACACAACCAATGATACAAAACAGACTCACCTCATCCTTCCATTCAATATAAAGAAATCAAATGTACAAAGGCAATACTAGAAAACAGACTCAACTCACACTAGTCATACTTTCAATATCAAAGACTGGCAATAGCTGTAATGGCATAACAAATTGGTGGCAATGAAAGGAACACCAAGGAAATATCCCATCCAATAAATTATAAGGGGAAAAAAGGCATGGAACAGTGTGTAGCGTGAACATAAAAACATGTGATAAAGTTTTACAACAAAAATGGAAATGAACTATATTACATATAAGACTGACTTTATGGAAGGATTCATTTTCATTTTCATATGTTTCATTTCTTTAAATCCCTCTGAACGGAGATATCATGGCACTAGCACTTCCTTTCAACTTTCAGATAGTGTGGACTCGGAATGAAATGGTCCTAACTGCACATACTCTTGTTTTGAGAATGAAAAGAAAACAAATCTCTAAATTTTTCAGCTGGAAAGAGAATCTAAAGTGAAGACAAAATGTAAGCGGAAATCGTGGCCAATGTAGACTTAATTTTTTGGTTAATTTTGTTTGTTTGTTTGTGAGACAGAATAATTGATACGGTGAATCTGAAAAAGATTTCCATTGAAGCGGTCATTTCAATAGTGTGTTTAAGTCACAATTACGTCATTTACAGAAAAATGCCCCCAAAACATGGGCTTTGGGAATCCCAAGTTTCAAACAGCCGAAAATGTGATGTCTTTTCATCATTTCATTTTCACACTTTTTTAGAAAGCATGATTTCCTTTTTATTCCTACGATTATCTCTCTGTCTCTTTTTTTCACAGAAATGGGCATAGGCACACTACTGAAGTGACCCCTTCAATTCCAAATTCGTCAAATCATGAGCTGACTCCTTCAATTCCAAATTCCAAATTGGACCCCTTTCATTCTAAATTAGGAACTGACTCCTTCCATTCCTCAAATTTCATTCTAAATTAGGAACTGAGTTGACCCCTTCAATTCCAAATTCGCAAATCAAAACTGGCCTTGTTAAATTGTGTGACAAAAAAGCAGGAATGGTAGATCTAAATGTACTGAAATCCTCAAAACGTAGTCACGTGTCACTCATATAAAAAAATATGACCAAATAGATGGGGAAGTCCAGACATGAATAAAAAACGTGGCCTTGTTAAAATTGTGTGACAAAAAAGCAGAATGGTAGATCTACATGTACTGCAGTAGGCCCAACTAATGGATCCAGGATTTGATATAGAAACCATATGCCTAATAGATGGGGACTCGGTAGTCCAGAGGCAAGGTGGGGGACTTCAACCAAAAGGTAGTGGGTCAGCCCTGTTGATGTGGGTTGGACAAAGTCTAATAGTTGATAGACTTTCTTCAGGACAGAATCTACCCCCCTATCCCCCTGGTCCAGGTAGGTAGATGGACACCTAATCCCATCGGAGATGGATGATAAATAATAGAATATGTCACAACACTAAAACTCAACCTTTTAAAACTCTCGCCATGTGGGTAAATCAAATCAAAGTCTAATAGTTGATAGAAAGCTTAGAGAATCTTTTTTAACGTTGCAGTCTTCATCAGCAACAAGAAGATATAAACACACTGAATAAAACGATAATCAAATCCTCTCTCGCCATCCATCTATTAGGTCTGTCAGTGTCAGTCTTCATCAGCAACAAGAAGATATAAACACACTGAATACTCAAACGGTGGTGAAAACGACAATCTTTTCGTCTTGTCTCGCCATCCATCTATTAGTATTAGGCTCTGTCAGTGTCAGTCTTCATAAGCAACAAGAAGACATAAACACACTGAATACTCAAACGGCGTGAAAACGATAATCTTTTTCGTCCTCTCTCGCCATCCATCTATTAGGCCTGTCAGTGTCAGTCCATTTACATGTTTCTATTCATTTCTTTGCGTGCGAGCGTGGACCGGAAGGCATCCGGCAAGCAGTGGATGGGTTGGGGTTCCCTTCTTTCCAATCCAATACTTGTTGTTGAAATGGTTACATGTACGCGGAGGACTCGGTAGTCCAGAGGCAAGGTGTCGGCTTCTTAACCAAAAGGTAGTGGGTTCGAGCCGCGCCAATGGTTGAACGATTTTCTCGAGTTTTTTCGAGCAAACTCTACCAGTAGATACCACATCGGCAACATCAGGAGAGGGTGACAGTGAAGGCCTATATCTATGGATTTTATGCATTTGGGGCAAAATGAAAATGACAAACGAAAAATGCAAACAAGAACATGATACCGGTATAACAAAGTATGAAAAATGAAAGTGGATGTAAAGTCGGCCTTAAACAGAGGAAGGAGGAGTTTTGAAATGGTGAACTGCCAAGGGAGGTAAGACTGAAAAAAACCACAACCCAACCCATATCTATCACAATCCCTACCGGTTATCTCCCTCCCTCTCACACCCACTCCAACCCTTTCTCTTACAGTGCAATTTTGTTTTGTTTGTTTTTTTTTATTTATAAATGTGGCCTGAAAAGTTGATATCAATTCCTACATTTGTTTATATGCAGTCCTACTTTTTGATGTAGCCAAAGACTTGCGTTGATTTTGTTGACAAAATGGTAGATATCTGTCGGCATGACAGAGTGACAAAATTAGTACACATACATGTCTGTGTATGTTTCTGACGAATACTCACTTGAACTTGAAAGTTGAGGGTTCAAGTTTTTTTTTTATTTTAAATGTTGAAAAGGGATTGAGGGTTCAAGTTGTTCAGATTATAGGAAGATTTACGATTTTAAATGTTGAAAAGGGATTGTCGGTTCAGTGGTTCAGACTAGGAAGATTTACGATTTAAAATGTTTTCCACACTAGTTCCCCACTTCCAACCTCCTCCTAAAAATGAAAGATGAAAACGTGAAAAGGACAACCAAGAATGAAACATGAGTTTGAGTAAAGTAGGGCTGAGGATGTTTTTACACAGAGCTCTACTTTTCATTTTACCTATTCATTAATCCCTCTTCACAAAGGAAGAGAGAAGGACAACACCTGACGTACGAATCATATGGGATTACTTTCACATAGAGTTTCATTTTTCTGGTTTTATTTTTCATCCATGAGGAGTCGAGTCTCAATGAATAATGAAAAGAGCTGGACAGCCAGAAAGAAGTGCTCCACACCCCCCCCCCCACCCTTTTTTTCACATTTTATTCAAACATGCTTTTTGTCGATAAAGACCAAAATCTCAGATCAGAATTCATTATCTGGCTAAATTTGCCTGCGGTTTAATACCACACCTTCCTCTCCTGGCTAAATTTGCCTATGGTTTGATACCACATCTTCCTCTCCAGGCTAAATTTGCCTGGACTCTGGTTTAATACCACATCTTCCTTTCAGGCTAAATTTGCCTATGGTTTGATACCACATCTTCCTTGTCCAGGCTAAATTTGCCTATGGTTTGATACCACATCTTCCTCTCAGGCTAAATTTGCCTATGGTTTGATACCACATCTTCCTTGTCAGGCTAAATTTGCCTATGGTTTGATACCACATCCAGGCTTTTGCCTTGGTTTGATACCACATCTTCCTTGTCAGGCTAAATTTGCCTATGGTTTGATACTCTTCCTTGTCAGGCTAAATTTGCCTACAGTTTGATACCACATCTTCCTCTCCAGGCTAAATTTGCCTACAGTTTGATACCACATCTTCTCATCAGGACTGCCCATCTCTACAGGCAGTGTGCTAATCAAAATATGCTGTTGACTAACTTAGATGTGAATTTGGTGAATAGTGAAATGAACTGTCTAACTTAGATGTGAATTTGGTGAATAGTGCAATGAACTGTCTAACTTAGATGTGAATTTGGTGAATGTGAATTTGGTGAATAGTGAAATGAACTGTCTAACTTAGATGTGAATTTGGTGACTAGCAAAATGAGCTGTCTAACTTAGATGTGAATTTGGTGAATAGCAAAATGAACTGTCTAACTTAGATGTGATTTTGGTGAATAGTGAAATGAACTGTTACTATTATGTAAACAATCTTCATGCTAAATGATGCTCTGTGTCAAAAACAGTCTTTAAAAACCCCCACCCAAAAGTAACTCAACGGAAAGTATTATGAATGTGCATTGGCGTGTGTTTTGTTATCTTTACAACATTCCACGTAGATGACCTGACACAACAACGCCATGGTCAAGATGAAGAAAATACTGGACAGGATCAACTCGAAGATGACCACCCCGAAGGCGTAGGTCAGCAAAGTGTCATTGCACAGCTGGCCATCCTCTTTGTTGGCAGGTGTCGAGTCAAACCTGTTGGAGGTGCGAATGACACACACACTTCCTGGAAGAGAGTGAGAGAGAGAGAAAACACAAGGGAGATAATTAATGGACTGCCCTGGCATGCACGATTATCAATGAAATACTGAGAAGAATATCAATATGAAAGTTGAAAGCTCCGACACTCTGTCGTAATATTTGACATTTATTGTCACCTAGACTGCATAAAACCTAATATAGTAAGGCTGTGAAATGGATGTCACCTGTACTACTTAAACCCTAATATAGTAAGGCTGTGAAATGGATGTCATCTGTACTACTTAAACCCTAATATAGTAAGGCTGTGAAATGGATGTCACATGTACTACTTAAACCCTGATATAGTAAGGCAGTGAAATGGATGTCACCTGTACTACTTAAACCCTGATATAGTAAAGCTGTGAAATGGATGTCACCTGTACTACTTAAACCCTGATATAGTAAAGCTGTTAAATGGATGTCACCTGTACTAAAACCCTAATATAGTAAGGCTGTGAAATGGATGTCATCTGTACTACTTAAACCCTAATATAGTAAGGCTGTGAAATGGATGTCGCCTGTACTACTTAAACCCTAATATAGTAAGGCTGTGAAATGGATGTCACCTGTACTACTTAAACCCTAATATAGTAAGGCTGTGAAATGAACTGTCAACAGAAATATACCTCAGTAGTGACACTGAGGATTAAAAAAAAAGCAAAATAAACACATCTCTGTAAATTAAAATCGAATGAACTGGGTTACATTCAAAAACATGTCTGTTGACAGATGTACTCAAGAACTCAATTAGCTAGTAACTATGCAGGAAGAAGAAGAATCAGGAGGAGGAAGAGGGAGGGGAGGGGAGGAAAAAATAAAATAATAATAATAATAATAATAATAATAATAATAATGATAAGAAGAAGAAGAAGAAGAAGAAGAAGAAGAAGAAGAAGAAGAAGAAGAAGAAGAAGAAGAAGAAGAAGAAGAAGAAGAAGAAGAAGAAGAAGAAGAAGAAGAAGAAGAAGAAGAAGAAGAAGAAGAAGAAGAAGAAGAAGAAGAAGAAGAAGAAGAAGAACGTACCTGCCAGCTGCAAGACTAGATGTAGAAAGGCGTAGACCAAAGATAGCAGATAGATGGGAGATATGCTCTCCTCTTCATCGTATCTGTGACGGCACTTGAGAAAGATAACGCTGAGGATGACGATGAAAACGATGAAGATGGATGAGCTGACCACCAGGTAGATTGGCACAAAGGGCTCCTCTGGGCACTCGTGCATGAAAAGTCCACCTGGTGACATAATGTTACATATTAAAGAAATTGAAAGAACAACAAATCAACAACATGATATCCCAGAAAATATTGGTAAGCTAACTAGAATTATCCCCCTTACATGACACGATATCCCAGAAAATATTGGTACGCTAACTAGAATTATCCCCCTTTACATGACACGATATCCCAGAACATATTGGTAAGCTAACTAGAATTATCCCCCTTATATGTAAATTACAAAGACTATCAGTCTCAAGAGTCCGTCAATCGTTGGTTTAAGTCTGATCGTAGACTTGTAAACTCAAAATGGCGTCTCTGGGCCTTCACCCCACTCTCTTTTGTATGAGTATTTATCGCTGGCCTCCTCATGGCGTCATCAGATCCATTCAATATTGTGTCCTAGTTATTGCTTCTATTTCTGTTATTGCTTCTCTGTTTTTCTGTGTTGCTCATGAAGGGTGGGCAACCCCAAGATTTCTCTGCTTTTTCTGTGTCGCTCAGGGAAGGTGGAAACGGGGGGGGGGGGGGGGGGGGGCAAACCGAAGATTTCTCTGTTTGTCTGTGTTGCTCATGAAACGGGGGAATATTTCTCTGTTTTTCTGTGGGAAAAGGGGGGGGGGGGGCAAACCGAAGATTTCTATGTTTGTCTGTGTTGCTCATGAAGGGTGGGCAACCCGAATATTTCTCTGTTTTTCTGTGTTGCTCATGAAAGGTTTTTCTGGGCAAACCGAAGATTTCTCTGTTTTTCTGTGTTGCTCATGAAAGGTGGGCAACCCGAATATTTCTCTGTTTTTCTGTGTTGCTCATGAAAGGAGGGGGCAACCCCAAGATTTCTCTGCTTTTTCTGTGTTGCTCATGAAGGAGGGGGGGAAACCCCAAGATTTCTCTGCTTTTTCTGTGTTGCTCATGAAGGAGGGGGGGGGCAACCCCAAGATTTCTCTGCTTTTTCTGTGTTGCTCATGAAGGAGGGGGGGCAAACCCAAGATTTCTGTTTTTCTGTGTTACTCATGAAGGAGGGGGGGGGGTGAAACTCAAAGATTTCTGTTTTTCTGTGTTTACTCATGAAGGGTGGGGCAACTCGAAGATTTCTATGTTTGTCTGTGTTGCTCATGAAGGGTGGGCAACTCGAAGATTTCTATGTTTGTCTGTGTTGCTCATGAAGGGTGGCAACTCGAAGATTTCTATGTTTGTCTGTGTTGCTCATGAAGGGTGGGCAACTCCAAGATTTCTCTGTTTGTCTGTGTTGCTCATGAAGGGTGGGCAATTTTCTCTGCTTTTCTGTGTTGCTCAAAAGATTTCTCTGTTTTTCTGTGTTGCTCATGAATGGGGGGGGGGGGGGGACCGAAGATTTCTGTTTTTCTGTGATGTTCTTGAAGGGGGGAGGGCAACTCGAAGATTTCTATGTTTGTCTGTTTGCTCTGTTTCTCTGTTGCTCATGAAGGGGGGGCAACCCTCAAGATTTCTCTATTTTTCTGTGTTGCTCATGAAGGGTGGGCAACCCCAAGATTTCTCTATTTTTCTGTGTTGCTCATGAAGGGGGGGGGGGCAACCCGAAGATTCTCTCTGTTTTGTTCTGTTTTCTTTCGAATTGGCCTTTCACTACTGTTTCATGCTCCGTAGGTTAGAAACAATATTACAATGTACATGTCGTATTATCTAACTGATCACCAAGCGACTGGCTTACCTTGTTTGAACAGGACATCGACCGTTTGCAAGAAAGGAAACTCTAATATTAGTAACAACCAAAAGTAAAGTTGTAGGTGATAATGTTTTTGAGAAGATTTTAAAATAATCTTTTTTTGGACCTGATTAACCCGTGACCAGTTAAGAGTTGTTTTTTTTTATAGCGTGCACAGAGTGATGTGATCTGCACACGGGACCTTCTTCCCATCGTTTGTCTCCAATGAGACTTAGTGTCTACCCACATACCTGGACCAGAAAGGTGGGGTGGGTGGGTGCGTGGGTGGGGTTACTCCGAAAAAACTCGAGAGCATTTTTCAACCTGCCGGGCACGAACCCACAACCTTTTGGTTGAAAGGTCGACAACTTACCTCAGGACCAGCGAGTCGTGCTTACCACTGCAGAATCTCCTACCTACGCTCAACAGTGGGGCAGCGTGCGATTTATTTTACTTTACTTTTAAAAGCAAAAAAACAACAACAAAACAAACAAACAAACAAAAAAACGACCCAAAAAAACAAACAAACAACCTCCAGTAAGGTTGTGTGTCTGCTGACTTACCCAAAACGATTTTGGAGCCCAGGTAGGCAGCCAGAACAGATAGACCGAGAACGGCTACAAGAAACAGACCTGCAATGAAATGTGTCATCATACTGTATTAGAGGTCGTCCATTGTGTTGTCACGGTATTAGCCTTTTAAACCAGACAGACACACACACACACACACACTTTCTATAAACTGTTAGAACAAGTAGGTAGATCTACAGGCTATTTGAGGGGTGGACGTGGGCATAATAAACAAACCAGTGGCGAAATTGTATTTACCTTCATAATTTGTTTTGGTGATTACACCTGGTTCAGGTGTCACTTACGAAAACGTTTTGTCATTTCTCGTAACCCTGTGGGAAATTAAAAACTACGAACGAACACGTTTGAATCTGTCTTTGTTTGTGTTCAGTAGGCAGTTGGCTAAGACCAATGGGTAGACAAGTTCGTGTTCACTAGACAGTTGGCTAACACCAATGGGTAGACTAGTTCGTGTTCACTAGACAGTTGGCTAACACCAATGGGTAGACCAGTTCTGTTCACTAGATAGTTGGCTAACACCAATGGGTAGAATACTTCGTGTTCACTAGACAGCTGGCTAACACCAATGGGTAAACTAGTTCGTGTTCACTAGACAGTTGGCTAACACCAATGGGTAGAATATCTTCGTGTTTACTAGACAGTTGGCTAACATCAATGGGTAGACTAGTTCGTGTTCACTAGACAGTTGGCTAACATCAATGGATAGACTAGTTCGTGTTCACTAGACAGTTGGCTAACATCAATGGGTAGACTAGTTCGTGTTCACTAGACAGTTGGCTAACATCAATGGATAGACTAGTTCGTGTTCACTAGACAGTTGGCTAACATCAATGGGTAGACTAGTTCGTGTTTACTAGACAGTTGGCTAACACCAATGGGTAGACTACTTCGTGTTTATTAGACAGTTGACTAACATCAATGGGTAGATTAATTCGTGTTTACTAGACAGTTGGCTAACATCAATGGATAGACTAGTTCGTGTTTACTAGACAGTTGGCTAACATCAATGGATAGACTAGTTCGTGTTTACTAGACAGTTGACTAACATCAATGGGTAGATTAGTTCGTGTTTACTAGACAGTTGGCTAACATCAATGGATAGACTAGTTCGTGTTTACTAGACAGTTGGCTAACATCAATGGATAGACTAGTTCGTGTTTACTAGACAGTTGGCATCAATGGATAGACTAGTTCGTGTTCAATAGACAGTTGGTTAACATCAATGGATAGATTAGTTCGTGTTCAATGGACTGTAGGCAAGCATCAATTGGTAGACTAGTTCGTGTTCAATTAGACAGATTACATGCTAACATCAATGGGTAGACCAGTTCGTGTTCAATAGACTGTAGGCTAGCATCAATGGTAACCTAGTTCGTGTTCAATAGACTATAGGCAAGCATAAATGTGTAGAATAGTTCGTGTTCAATAGACTATAGGCAAACATAAATGTGTAGAATAGTTCGTGTTCAATAGACTATAGGCACCATAAATGTGTAGACTAGTTCGTGTTCAATAGACTATAGGCAAGCATCAATTGAGTAGAATAGTTCGTGTTCAATAGACTATAGGCAAGCATAAATGAGTAAACTAGTTCGTGTTCAATAGACTATAGGCAAGCAAAATGTAAATAGTTCGTGTTCAATAGACTATAGGCAATAGACTAGCATAAATGAGTAGAATAGTTCGTGTTCAATAGACTATAGGCAAGCATAAATGAGTAAACTAGTTCGTGTTCAATAGACTATAGGCAAGCATAAATGTTAGAATAGTTCGTGTTCAATAGACTATAGGCAAGCATAAATGTGTAGAATAGTTCGTGTTCAATAGACTATAGGCAAGCATAAATGAGTAGAATAGTTCGTGTTCAATAGACTATAGGCAAGCATAAATGAGTAGACTAGTTCGTGTTCAATAGACTATAGGCTATGAGTATCAATGTTCGTGTTCAATAGACTATAGGTTCGTGTTCAATAGACTGTTCAATAGACTATAGGCAGCATAAATGAGTAGAATAGTTCGTGTTCAATAGACTATAGGCAAGCATAAATGAGTAGAACTAGTTCGTGTTCAATAGACTATAGGCAAGCATAAATGAGTAGAATAGTTCGTGTTCAATAGACTATAGGCAAGCATAAATGAGTAGAATAGTTCGTGTTCAATAGACTATAGGCAAGCATAAATGAGTAGAATAGTTCGTGTTCAATAGACTATAGGCAAGCATCAATGAGTAAACTAGTTCGTGTTCAATAGACTATAGGCACATCAATGAGTAAACTAGTTCGTGTTCAATAGACTATAGGCAAGCATAAATGAGTAGAATAGTTCGTGTTCAATAGACTATAGGCATCATATAAGTAGACTAGTTCGTGTTCAATAGACTGTAGGATATTATTAATGTGTAAATGTTTGTGTTCAATAGACTGTAGGCTGGCATCGATAGGTAGACTAGTTTGTGTTCAATAGACTGTAGGCATCATCAAATGGGTAGACTAGTTTGTGTTCAATAGACTGTAGGCAAACATAAATGGGTAGAATAGTTTGTGTTCAATAGACTGTAGGCTAGCATCAATGGTAGACTAGTTTGTGTTCAATAGACTGTAGGCTAGCATCAATAGGTAGACTAGTTTGTGTTCAATAGACTGTAGGCTAGCATCAATGGGTAGACTAGTTTGTGTTCAATAGACTGTAGGCATAGCATCAATGGGTAGACTAGTTTGTGTTCAATAGACTGTAGGCTAGCATCAATGGGTAGACTAGTTTGTGTTCAATAGACTGTAGGCATCAATGGGTAGTTTGTAGTTTAGACTGTTCAATAAGACTAGACTAATAGATTGTAGCATCTGGGTAGACTAGTTCGTGTTCAGTTCAATAAACTGTTTGGCATAGCAATGGGCATCAATGACTAGTTTGTGTTCAATAGACTGTAGGCTAGCATCAATGGGTAACTAGTTTGTGTTCAATAAATGTGTAGCATCAATGGGTAGACTAGTTTGTGTTCAATAGACTGTAGGCTAGCATCAATGGGTAGACTAGTTTGTGTTCAATAGATTGTAGGCTAGCATCAATGGGTAGACTAGTTTGTGTTCAATAGACTGTAGGCTAGCATCAATGAGTAGACTAGTTTGTGTTCAATAGACTGTAGGCTAGCATCAATGGGTAGACTAGTTTCTGTTCAATAAATTGTAGGCTAGCATCAATGGGTAGACTAGTTTGTGTTCAATAAACTGTAGGCTAGTATCAATGGATAGACTAGTTTGTGTTCAATATACTGTAGGCTAGTATCAATGGGTAGACTAGTTCGTGTTAAATAAACTGTAGACTAGTTCAATGGGTTTTGTGTTAAATAAACTGTAGGCTAGTATCAATGGGTAGACTAGTTTGTGTTAAATAAACTGTAGGCTAGCATCAATGGATAGACTAGTTTGTGTTCAATAAACTGTAGGCTAGCATCAATGGGTAGACTAGTTTGTGTTCAATAAACTGTAGGCTAGCATCAATGGGTAGACTAGTTTGTGTTCAATAGGCTGTATGCTATCATCAATGGGTAGACTAGTTTGTGTTCAATAGACTGTAGGCTGATATTACTAATGGAAGACTACTTTGTGTTTAATAGACTGTATGCTATCATCAATGGGTAGACTAGTTTGTGTTCAATAGACTGTAGGCTATCATCAATGGCTAGACTAGTTTTGTGTTCAATAGACTGTAGGCTGCATCAATGGGTAGACTAGTTCGTGTTCAATAGACTGTAGGCAAGCATCAATGAGTAGACTAGTTTGTGTTCAATAGACTGTAGGCAAGCATCAATGAGTAGACTAGTTTGTGTTCAATAGACTGTAGGCAAGCATCAATGGGTAGACTAGTTTGTGTTCAATAGACTGTAGGCAAGCATCAATGAGTAGACTAGTTTGTGTTCAATAGACTGTAGGCAAGCATTAATGAGTAGACTAGTTTGTGTTCAATAGACTGTAGGCAAACATCAATGAGTAGACTAGTATGTGTTCAATAGACTGTAGGCAAGCATGAATGAGTAGACTAGTTTGTGTTCAATAAAATGCAGGCAAGCGTCAATGGGAAGACTAGTAATGATAACTTAAGCATTGAATACACAAACTTTACAAAATGAATTTTATTTGTATAACATAGCACGTAATGTATTCAATAATCATGATGATTCTAAAACTAATGATGAGGACAATACTACTACTACTTCTACTACTACTACTACTACTACTACTACTACTACTACTACTACTACTACTACTACTACTACTACTACTACTACTACTACTACTTCTACTACTACTACTACTACTACTTCTACTACTACTACTACTACTACTACTAATAAATAATAATAATAATAATAATATAATAATAATAATAATAATAATAATAATAATAATATAATACTAATACTACTACTACTACTACTACTACTACTACTACTACTACTACTACTACTACTACTATACTACTAGTACTACTACTACTAATTACTTATAATAATAATAATAATAATAATAATAATAATAATAATAATAATAATAATAATAATAATAATAATAATAATAATAATAATAATAATAATAATAATAATAATAATATTATCACCAACAAGAAACTCAAACATCAGGTTAGTTAGAAAGTAGTCAGTAGATATGAAATTCTACAACCAACAACAGCAATAAAACAAAAACAACAACTGAAACCAAACAACAACAACAACAACAACACAAACCAAACAAAACAACTTCAACTCACATTTGCCTGCCGGGAGTGCAACTGGCGTCTCAGCCAGTCCCGTCTGAAAGACACATCTGTGTTTCCACCTGCCAGCCCGCTGTGAATGTTGTTGTTGTTGCTGTAGTTGTTGTTATTCATGTTGCTGAAACCTGAGGTGGAGGACGTCCCCGTCCCTCCCCCGCCCCTCCTCCTCCTCCTCCTCCTCCTGCCACTCCTCCTCCTCCTCCTCCTCCTGCCATTCCTCCTACTCCTCCAGCCTCCACTTGGTGTGCCGGCCCAGTCATAGCCGTCATCTCAGTGGGTTCATCACACCTGCGTGGCAATGAGGGACATAGAAAACCGTCACGTGGATATATATATATATATATATATATTATTATATATGGTATACATATATTATTATATACATGTATCCTCATTTTATAACAGTCAGTCATAAGTGGTTCTCAACCAGGGAGGGGGAGGGGGGGACTCGGTAGTTCAGAGGCAAGGTGTCGGCCTCTCGAACACAAGGCTTGAAAAGGTCGTGGCAGCAAGTCCCTCGCAGGTTGAATGAAACGTATTTTCGAGTAAAGCTCCCCCTCCCCCTCCCCCTCCTAGTCAAGGTAGGTGGATCGACACCTAGTGCCATTGGATACGAACGATAAAAAGGAGGTCCCGTGCGCAGATTACAACATTCAGTGCACGTTAAATATGCCTTGGCTGTTTACAAGGTAGTTTGGGCAAAATTTAAAAATTCCGACCACAACCCCCGAGATCACCTTAGTTTTGAATGTGGATGTAATCAAATCCAATCTAATCAAATCAAATCAAATCAAATCAAATCAAATCCCAGGGGGAATTTCAGGATTGGGGGCAAAAAAGGAGAGGGGAGGTGGGGTTACGACCTCAGATTGGCAGACCGTGTTATTTTGAATGCACCTTTTAAGGCAGACAATTTTGAAAAGGGAGAAATGACATTCTGACAAATGGTGACAGAATGCACGGGCCAAACGAGGTTATATGGGGGTCATTTGGAAAAAAAGTTGAGAAAACTGTTCAACCTGTTGGACACGAACCTACAACCTTTTAATTGAAAGGCTGACACCTTGTTTCTGGACCATCGACTCCTCACTTGAATGAACCTAAAGCATTATATGTATGTCGAGTGGGGGGGGGGGGTAACATTTCACTACAACAATCTGAAGTTTATGTACACATGTCTCAATTAAAAAATATTCTTTATACTTATTAACATTACGTCATTTGTATAATGTACGTCTTATCTGTGGTGTTGGTGGTATGTTGATGGTCTAGGCGTTAGGTTCCGGCGCTTAGGATCGTGAGGTCCCGGGTTAACATCCCGGCAATGCTAGGTCCAGACACTTATTAGCACGCATTGTCCCCACTCGAACCAAGTGCAAATGGGTACCAATATCAAATAGGGAATAAAAACCTGCGATAAACTAGCGTTCTGTCCAGGGAGTGATTATTATAAACTCTTTTGCTTCACGCTATAGAAACCGGATAATTTCCGTCCCTATGAGTCGTAAAGGCCTTCTTTGATTTACTTTAGTTGCTTTCTTGTTGCGATCTTTTTACCTTGAGATTTAAGGGTAGCGTTCACATTGTTCTGATTTTGTTTTATTTTTGCTATTTTCGACTTGTTTATTTCTTTTTTGCTTTTTTGTATTGTTTACTCATGTGTCGTTCTTGTTTTCTTGTGTGCTTTTTGCTTGTTTACTTATGCGTCGTTCCGTGTTCCAATTTTGCTTTTCTCCTTGGCAATGGAAGACAGGGAGAGACAGACAGGAAGTGGGGGGGGGTGGGATGGGGGTGGGGGGTGGGGGTGGGGGGGGGTGGGGTAATGCGTTCATACTGGAATCCTACATTTTTAGGAGCTTCCCTTCCCCCCCCCAAAACCATCCTTCACCCTGGGGCTCAACAGACTCAAATTACCTCCCCTTTTCGAGAGCTGTTCTCCGACCCAGACAGGCAGACAGTCAGGTGGTCGATCTACCACGTTTGCTCCGCCACGCACAGGGCATGAGGCCAGTTGAATTTCCACTTTCTCAATCTCAAACGCTTTTTTCCCCCCTTCTTCTTTTTCTTCTTCTTCTCTCTTACATTCAGGACACGGCTGGGATTTCCGGTCATTACTGTCACTGCAAACCAGGCAAGGGTCACAACGCTGATTGAAACGGCAATCACAACAATATGAAAAGGTAAGTGAAGGAGTGATGGAAAGAAGTAGGACCTACCATTAGCAACCCCTATCGCCGACGGTGATAAAGAGAGAGAGAGAGAGAGAGAGAGAGAGAGAGAGAGAGAGAGAGAGAGAGAGAGAGAGAGAGAGAGAGAGAGAGAGAGAGAGAGAGAGAGAGAGAGAGAGAGAGAGAGAGAGAGAAAGAAAGACAGACAGACAGACAGACAGACAAACAGACTAAGACAGAGAGAGACAGAAATAGAGACAAAGACAGAGAGAGGGAGAGAGAGCGAGAGAGACGAGAGAGAGAGAGAGAGAGAGAGAGAGAGAGAGAGAGAGAGAGAGAGAGAGAGAGAGAGAGAGAGAGAGAGAGAGAGAGAGAGAGAGGAGAGGGAGAGGGAGAGGGAGAGAGAGAGAGAGAGAGAGAGAGAGAGAGAGAGAGAGAGAGAGAGAGAGACAGACAGACAGACAGACAGACAGACAGAGAGACAGACAGACAGACAGACAGACAGAAGAGACAGAGAGAGACAGATAGGGAGACAGACAGACAGACAGAGACAGAGACACATAGAGAGACAGAGACAGATACATACAGAGAGAGAGAGAGAGAGAGAGAGAGAGAGAGAGAGAGAGAGAGAGAGAGAGAGAGAGAGAGAGAGAGAGAGAGAGAGAGAGAGAGAGAGAGAGAGAGAGAGAGAGAGAGAGAGAGAGAGAGAGAGAGAGAGTGTGTTTTTTTTCTTGACAGTTATCCCGGCTGTCCCCACATGCGGTGATTGCAGGGTGAGTTAACCTAGACAATTGGATGAAAAGATCGATGGATGGACATGAACAGAGATCGATATAGTTGACTTGGTTTGATTTAATTTTACCCACGTCCACAACTAAGGTTTTTAATTAAATATTTTCAATTTGGTCCGGACTGCCCTGTGTAAACGCTCAAGAGATCTTTAACATGCACATAGTGCTATGATCTGGACACGCGACCTCCTCTTTATCATCCGTCTCCAGTGGGACTAGATTTCAATTCACCTAGAATCTACCTACACTAGGAGAGGTAGGCCTAGGTGTTACTGGGAGAAACAAAAACGAGAATTTTTCAACAGTTATCGCTTGAACCTATGACATTTGGTTGACAGGCCCACACTCTCTGGGTTATCGAGTCGACAAATATATTGATATATAGATAGATACATATATATGTAGGTAGGTAGGTAGGTAGGTAGGAAATAGATATATAGCTATATATATAGCTATATAGATAGATAAATATGTAGAGAGGTAGGTAAATATATAGTTACATAGATAGATAGATATATGGATAGATAGTTATATAGTTATATATTTATATAGATAGATAGATCAATAAATAGGTGGATAGATAGGTATAGGTATATAGCTAAATATATAGATATATAAATAGATATATATAGTCATATAGATATAAATAGATAGATAGAGATAGATAGATCATATAATATAGGATGGATAGATAGGTAGATAGATAGATAGATAAGATAGATAACCATAGGAGGCTAGATAGATAGTTAGATAGATAGATAGATAGACATTATATATATATATATATATATAAATCTTTATTAATTGTTTATATATATATATATATATATAAAATAAAAGATAGGTAGATATATAGATATATAGATAAAGTTAGATAGATATAGATAGATAAATAGATAGATAAAAAAAATAGATAGATAGATAGATAGATAGATAGACAGGCAGATTCATAGATAGATAGATATAGATAAATAGATTCTGCTAGAGGATAGATATATAAATAGATAGATAGATATAGATATAGATAATAGATAGAAAGATATATAAATAGATAGATAGATATATAGATAATTTTCATAGATAGACAGATAAATAGATATAGATAAATAGATAGATAGACAGATAGATAGATAAATAGATTGTAATATATAGATAGATAGATACAGATAGTTATATAGATAGATAGACAGATAGATATAGATAGATAGATAGATAGATAGATAGATAGATAGATAAAAGAGATAGAGATAGATATAAACAGATTTAAATATATGGATAGATAGATAGATAGATAATTATATATAAATATAGACAGATAAACAGATAGATAGACATATAGATAAATAGATAGACAGATAGATAGATAGATATAGATAAAGATGGAGATAGATAGATGGCTAGAAATAGATATATCCATCAATATTGTACATGCATGATACAGAGAAAAGTAGAATTCATGAAAAGAAAACGTCATAGAAGACGAAAGGCCGCTAAAAGCCCAGATAGATGACCTGCCATGTGCTTATTGACCAGACAGACAGACAATCAGATACAGATAAATAGATAGATAGATATATAGATAAATAGATAGACAGATAAATAGATAGATAGATAGATAAATAGATAACTGTCCCATTATCACAGATAGACAGATAGATAGATTGGGAATTTCCCAAAGCTGAGATGAATTACATCATACATAGATAGATATTCTCATAGATACTCTACAGATAGTTATATGTCTAGATAGATAAATCTTTGTTCGCGAAAATAGGCTACTAGCATGTAGGCTTTAACTCATCCCCAGATCGTTTTGTTTGAGAAAATGTTCTGCCAAACGACGTTGAATTAATGTAGATAGTTTATAGATAGTTTTGGATAAAAGAACACATATTTATAGATAGAAGATTTTAGATTTTAACTAGAGTAAAAATTTAAAAAAATATAATAATAAAAAAAAAATAGAATAAATAGTATAGAAAAAATAAATAATAATAATAATAATAATAATAATAATAATAATACACATAGATATCTTCATAACAATAAATGGATAGATAGATAGATTTCACGCATGCGCAATTGATAGATAAACGGCCATTTTGTCGTCCTCTTCATTGTATCTTTGAGAGTATATTTTCATTCAACTAGTCCACAATTTTGAATATAATTATAATAGTATAACCTCATAAAAACCAACCTGATCTAATAATATATCACCCGGATAATGTTTGTAATATATCACCATATATATGGGTTTCAAATAGCCTAGGAATTTTTAGCAAATAACTATTGAATAAATAATTGATTGGAAAACGACAGATAACGTTTTAATATTATTAGATAATTCACCGCTTTCCGATAGATCCAATACATGCATCAGATAGGATAGATAGATATATAGAGTAGAATAGTCCGGATGTTTGTAAAGATCACAATCCGCCATTGTCTGCGAGCATGCTTGTATTGTATAAAGCTGACTTTCTGATGGAAACGTAAAAAACATAAAGACGCACAGAGGACGACAAAAATAAGAGCAAACTGGGTTCAGATAACGATGCAATACGCCCCTAGGAAAGCGAGTAAAAAATATTTATTACAAATAAACGAGAAGAAAAAAATCGCCATCTCATCAAATGGTTATGCCTTCACCAATGAAATGAAAGAAGAACTCCCTACCCCCTGCCCAACAAAAACAACAACAAAAAGGGAGTTTCTGGAATCTTCTGATCACGTGATACAAGACGCCAAGCAGCCGGAGGCAGTTTTAAAGTCAAACAAGGACAGTTGACAAGCCAGAAACTGATAACAGAGAAACAGTTATAATAGCAGCCAGAAAAGTTCACCCATCAAAATGGAAATCGGAAAACTGAAATTATTGAAACACAGTCACAGGCAGACATATACATACACTCATAGGGAAGACAAATCCCCTCACTGCCTTACCACGAATTACAGACATTTGGGTTTACTGACTGGGAATTCCAAGCTTTTGATTTCTTTTTCTTTTCTTTACAGTCTGGACAGGTGACAGGGGACAATTCAGATGACCTGGTGGTAGGGTGGTGGAACGAATAGGAAGAAAAGGAAAAAGAAGAAGAGGAATCGTTCAGTATTTGAATTCTGCGAATAATAGACACAGAAGAAGAAAAAAACAGCTGTGAACTACTATTATATCCGATCCTACAAGATGTTAATTTTGAAAATTCTGAATAACACGTACAATAGAAAAAGAATATTACTAATAATAATAATAATAATAATAATAATAATAATAATAATAATAATAATAATAATAATAATAATAATAATAATAATAATAATAATAATAATAATAATAATAATAATAATCTAATAATAATAATAATAATAATAATAATAATAATAATAATAATAATAATAATAATAATAATAATAATAATGCTTTATTCATCCAAAGAAGGAAAGTGTCGTTGTTTTTGTTACTGTTGTACACGTTTTTCCATGTAGAGCTACATGGAGGTCAGTGTTAGGAATATGGCGTCATTGGTCACATGTGGGTCTTCAGTAGGAGGCACTGCGATTGCAGAATCAATTCAATGTTTGTTTGTTTCATTGAATTCGTTAACGTCCGCTATTGCAGTGATGTCAGGGTGAATTAAGAGAAACAGCAAGATGAAAGATACATTAGGACCTACCAGCATCTCCGCCAATCATCCGCTCATTCAATGTCTTCTGTCCCAAAATCGAATACGCGGGGAGAGTGTGAAACTGCTACATAATTCACAGCTTTAGAACCACGTACATTAAACTACAGTGTGAAACTACTACATAATTCACAGCTTTAGAACCACGTACATTAAACTAGAGTGTGAAACTACTACATAATTCACAGCTTTAGAACCACGTACATTAAACTACAGTGTGAAACTACTACATAATTCACAGCTTTAGAACCACGTACATTAAACACTACTAATAATTCACAGCTTTAGAAACTACATTAAACTACAGTAAACTACTACATAATTCACAGCTTTAGAACCACGTACATTACACTACAGTGTGAAACTACTACATAATTCACAGCTTTAGAACCACGTACATTACACTACAGTGTGAAACTACTACATAATTCACAGCTTTAGAACCACGTACATTACACTAAAACTACTACATAATTCACAGCTACAGATAGATTTAGAACCTACATACATTAGAACACTACATTACACTACAGTGTAAAACTACTACATAATCCACAGCTTTAGAACCACGTACATTGCAATGTGAAACTACTACATAATCCACAGCTTTAGAACCACGTACATTGCAATGTGAAACTACTACATAATTCATAGCTTTAGAACTACGTACATTGTACATGTGTCTAGGTGGTTAGAACCAAAAATCAATGTGGTCGTGCGCGTTTGGGTGAAAGCAGAAACATACAGGGATGAAAGAGCCACGAAAGAGGCGAAGAAATAAAATGTCACAAGTGAGTGTTAAGACGTTGAAAGCCTTAATCTGAAATGTTTGATAAAATTGTAATAAGCTTAATCTGAAATGTTTGATAAAATTGTAATAAGTTTAATCTGAAATATTTGATAAAAATTGTAATTAAGCTTGGTATGAAACACGGCACTGCATTGGTTCTACGACATTCTGATTTCAGTCCTTTTTTTGTCTTATTGTTGTCCTCCATACATTTTATTTACAAATTATAAATACACGCATTCACACGCACGCACACGCACTTACACGCGCATTTTGACTTTCCACAGAGGATGCTTGAGGCAGTTTTTAAAGTTACCATTACATCCAGTGGCGTTTTTGATTTGATTAGAATCAGATATGAGTTTACCCACATACCTACCCAGTTAAGGCGATCTCGGGGTTTTAATATTAAGTATGATTGTTTAGTTTTGTGAGGAATGCCCTGTAAACAGCTAAGGCCCGAGTTTTAATATTAAGTACGATTGTTTAGTTTTGTGACGAATAAACAGCTAAGGCCATCTGGGGTTTTAATATTAAGTACGATTGTTTAGTTTTGTGACGAATGCCCTGTAAACAGCTAAGGCCATCTCCGGGTTTTAATATTAAGTACGATTGTTTAGTTTTGCGAGGAATGCCCTGTAAAACAGCTAAGGCGATCTCCGGATTTTAATATTACGTACGATTGTTTAGTTTTGCGAGGAAACAGCTAAGCCCCTAAACATTGCTTAGTTTTGAGGAATGCGATCTCATCTGGATTTTAATATTACGTACGATTGTTTAGTTTTGCGAGGAATGCCCTGTAAACAGCTAAGGCCATCTCGGATTTTAATATTACGTACGATTGTTTAGTTTTAGGAATGAATGCCTCGGGTAAACAGCTAAGGCCATCTCGGGGTTTTAATATTAAGTACGATTGTTTAGTTTTGCCAGGAATGCCCTGTAAACAGCTAAGGCCATCTCGGGGTTTTAATATTAAGTACGATTGTTTAGTTTTGCAAGGAATGCCATGTAAACGGCTAAGCCGATCTCGGTTTTAATATTAAGCACGATTGTTTAGTTTTGCGAGGAATGCCCTCATCTGTAAATAGCTAAGGCGATCTCGGGGTTTTAATATTAAGTACGATTGTTTAGTTTATCAAGGAATGCCATTTGTGTAAACTAAATCTCGGGGTTTTAATATTAAGCACGATTGTTTATATCATTTTAATATTAAGCACGATTGTTTAGTTTTGGCAAAGGATGGCAGAAAACAGCTAAGGCCATGGATGTTTAGGTTTTTTAATATTAAGTACGATTGTTTAGTTTTTGCTGCTATAAACGGCTAAGCCGATGGGGTTTTAAGGAAAACGAAATCTTGTACGATTGTTTAGTTTTGCAAGGAATGCCATTTGGACAATCTCGGGGCTTTAATATTACGTACGATTGTTTAGTTTTGCAAGGAATGCGATCTCGGGGTTTTAATATTAAGCACCGAGGAATGCCAGTAAATAGCGAAGCCGATCTCTTTTAATATTAATGATTGTTTAGTTTTGCGAGGAATGCCCAGTAAATAGCGAAGCCGATCTCGGGGTTTTTAATATTGAGTACGATTGTTTAGTTTTGCGAGGAATGCCCAGTAAATAGCGAAGCCGATCTCGGGGTTTTAATATTGAGTACCCCTGTAAACAGCCAAGGCGATCTCGCTTTAATATTAAGTACCCCTGTAAACAGCTAAAATTTAACCAACAGTGTTGTGATCTACATACGTAGGTACTTTCATTTTTTCTCGCCCACCTCCGATGGAAGTAGCTGGCGTCGATCCAGACCACCCAGGGGTTTCTAGTCGAAGGAAAAAACAAAATTTGAAGCAATATTTTAACCTTTCGTTTCTTTCGGTTGAGAGGCCGACACCTTGCCACCGCACCATAAATCCCCCACCCCCCACCTCTCCCCCACCACCCGACATGAGGACGCGTTGCAAATAATTAACCAAGGACGAATATCTGCTCATGCAGAACGACCCACAGGTCTAATTATATTGACGTTGGGAACTCTCCTAAACCCATTTTTAGTGAGGAAGACTTTTTAAAATTAAATCCAATCAATTCAATATCAATACCAATTGTGATAAACACTATTCTTAAGTAAATCTTTTTAATTCAATAGCAATACTAAATTGTGAGGAAGACTTTTTAAATTAAATATTTTAATTCAATAGCAATACTAAATTGTAAGGAAGACTTTTTAAATTAAATCTTTTAATTCGATAGCAATATTAAATTGTGAGGAAGACTTTTAAAATTAAATATTTTCAATTCTATAGCAATATTAAATTGTGAGGAAGACTTTTTTAATTATATCTTTTCAATTCAATTACAATATTAAATTGTGAGGAAGTCTTTTGGTAAATTAAACACCTCAACATCTGACTAACTCAGTTGTTTTATTGTGTCTTTTGTCTTCTCAACATCTGACTAACTCAGCTGTTTTATTGTGTGTCTTCTTTTTTCTCAATATCTGACCAAATCAACTTTTCTATGGTGTCTTTTCTGTCCTCAACATCTGACCAACTAAGCTGCTCTATTGTGTCTTTTCTGTCCTCAACATCTAACTAACTAAGCTGCTCTATTGTGTCTTTTCTTTTGCTCAACATCTGAGCAACTCAGCTGTTCTATTGTGTGTCTTCTTTTCAACATCTGAGCAACTAAGCTGTTCTATTGTGTGTCTTCTTTTCTCAACATCTGACCAATTCAGCTGTTCTATTGTGTGTCTTCTTTTCAACATCTGACCAACTCAGATGTTCTATTGTGTGTCTTTTTTCAACATCTGACCAACTCAGATGTTCTATTGTGTGTCTTTTTTTCAACATCTGAGCAACTCAGATGTTCTATTGTGTGTCTTCTTTTCTCAATATCTGACCAACTCAGCTGTTCTATTGTGTGTCTTCAATATCTGAGCAACTCAGCTATTCTATTGTGTGTCTTCGTTTCTCAATATCTGACCAACTCAGCTGTTCTATTGTGTCTTCTTCTCAACATCTGGCCAACTCAGCTGTTCTATTGTGTGTCTTCTTTTCAACATATGAGCAACTCAGCTGTTCTATTGCGTGTCTTTTTCTTTTGATCAAATCAATTTTCTATGGTGTCTTTTCTGACCTCAACATCTGACCAACTAAGCTGCTCTATTGTGTGTCTTCTTTTCTCAACATCTGACTAACTCAGCTGTTCTATTGTGTCATTTCATTGTCAAACTGAGCAACTCAGCTGTTCTATTGTGTGTCTTCTTTCTCAACATCTGAGCAACTCAGCTGTTCTATTGTGTCTTTTCTCTTCTCAACATCTGACCAATTCAGCTGTTCTATTGTGTGTTTTCTTTCTCAACATCTGACCAACTCAGCTGTTCTATTGTGTGTTTTCTCTTTTCAACATCTGACTAACTCAGCTGTTCTATTGTGTTTTTCTCTTCTCAACATCTGAGCAACTCAGATGTTCTATTGTGTCTCTTCTCAACATCTGACCAACTCAGCTGTTCATTGTGTCTTTTCTCTTTTTCAATATCTGAGCAACTCAGCTTTCATTGTTGTCTGCTTCTCAATATCTGACCAACTCTTTTCTCTTCTCAACATCTGGCCAACTCAGCTGTTCTATTGTGTGTCTTTTCTCTTTTCAACATCTGACCAACTCAGCTGTTCTATTGCGTGTCTTCTCTTCAACATCTGACCAACTCAGCTGTTCTATTGTGTCTTTTCTTTCTCAACATCTGACCAACTCAGCTGTTCTATTGTGTCTTTTCTTTCTCAACATCTGACCAACTCAGCTGTTCTATTGTGTCTTTTCTCTTCTCAAACATCTGACCAACTCAGCTGTTCTATTATGTCTTTTCTCTTCTCAATATCTGACTAACTCAGCTGTTCTATTGTGCGTCTTCTTTTCTCAATATCTGACCAACTCAGCTATTCTATTATGTGTCTTCTTTTCGCAATATCTGAGCAACTCAGCTATGCTATTGTGTGTCTTTTTTTCTCAATATCTGACCAACTCAGCTGTTCTATTGTGTGTCTTCTTTTCTCAACATCTGGCCAACTCAGCTGTTCTATTGTATGTCTTCTTTTCTCAATATCTGAGCAACTCAGCTGTTCTATTGTGTGTCTTCGTTTCTCAACATCTGAGCAACTCAGCTGTTCTTTTGTATCATTTCATTCCTCAACATCTGACCAACTCAGCTGTTCTATTGTGTCTTTTCTTTTCAACATCTGACCAACTCAGCTGTTCTATTGTGTCTTTTCTTTCTCAACATCTGACCAACTCAGCTGTTCTTTTGTGTATCATTTCATTCTCAACATCTGACCAACTCAGCTGTTCTATGGTGTCTTTTCTCTTTTCAACATCTGACCAACTCAGCTGTTCTATTGTGTCTTTTCTCTTCTCAACATCTGACCAACTCAGCTGTTCTATTGTGTCTTTTCTCTTCTCAACATCTGACCAACTCAGCTGTTCTATGGTGTTTTTTCATTCCTCAAGATATCACAAACACAGATTACCACACCCTCTTATTGCCCTCCCTCCGACTAGCAGAGATAGAGAGAGAGAGAGAGAGAGAGAGAGAGAGAGAGAGAGAGAGAGAGAGAGAGAGAGAGAGAGAGAGAGAGAGAGAGAGAGAGAGAGAGAGAGAGAGAGAGAGAGAGAGCGAGAGAGAGAGAGAGAGAGAGAGAGAGAGAGAGAGAGAGAGAAGAGAGAGAGAGAGAGAGAGAGAGAGAGACAGACAGACAGACAGACAGACAGACTGACAGACAGACAGACAGACAGACAGACACAGAGACACAGAAAGAGAGAGAGAGTGACAGAAAAAAAGAATGAATGAGTGTATGTATGTGTGTGTATGTGTGTGTGTGCGTGTGTGTGTGTGTGTGTGTGTGTGTGTGACCATTGGCTGCGATACCTACCGATTTCGAGAGATGGCCTAGAAAAAGCAATCAAGTCTACTCCTAAGACTGCTCCCATGGCACTCCAGATATCGTCTAGCGATAAAACGATTTACAATAGCTTGTTCTTTCTAGACTTACGGGGTCTCCCCCTTTGTTCTCTTAGCACTGTCTGAAGCTGTCTGATTGAGGTGCATCTCTTTTCTCTTTCTGCCCCTCTCCCTCTCCTCTGTTTCTGTCTGTCTGTCTGTCTGTCTGTCTGTCTGTCTGTCTGTCTGTCTGTCTCTCTCTCTCTCTCTCTCTCTCTCTCTCTTTTGTGTGAGAAAAGTACGTCTGTTTCTTTTTCTTCTGTATTTCTTTTTCTTTTTTTTTTCGGTGGGAGGGGGGGGGGTTGCTTTGTTTTGTAGGGTTTATTTCTGGTTTGTTAGTTGGTGGATTTTTCTGTTGTTGCTTATTGTATTAAGGACTTGCGTGGAGGGGGGGGGGGGGGTTCTTTTGTAATTCATGTTTCCTCGAAAGAACCGGTAGAGTCATCGGTCGCGGGGTGCAGATTGGGGGAGGGGGGGAGGGTGTGTGAAATAAGGCGGATGAGACCACGGTTGGGTGATCATTCTATTCATCGTAGTTTGTTATTTATGATGTCCAATATAGGTGATGGTAGTATGCGATTATTGCAGGGTGAATGAATTTTTTTCATTTCATTGTAATTTATTTAGCCCTCCATACGCCCTGATCTCAAAATGCATTAATAGGAGAAAAGTGTAAGATGCAAAAAGAGATGTCAAAGAGAGACTGTGAAAGAAGTAAAACCTACTAGATCTAGTAGCACCGCCCCAACCGCCAACTTCGGGTAGATTCAAGAGTGAAAGGTAGGATGACTTCATCAGACAGGTGTAGAAACAGATTGAAGAAAAGGAAGATACACCTGACCAGCCGTGTCTTGCAAAGGGTAGACGAAAACGTTCGTTGAGGGGGGGGAGGATATGGGGGCGGGGAAGGTGCGGTATCGGGATTATACTCGTAAAAGTTGATTCCAAATAAAAATAAGGTCAAGGTTAAATTCCCCCCCCCCCCCCCCCCCAGTCTGCATGAGCAAAGGCCGACTGGCAATGAGTTATATTTCTGTTTTTGTTTCTTTATGTTTACCTGAACCCACCCCCCCCCCCCGCCCCCAGAACCAGTCAACAGGTATCTGTGCTTGAAGTTGTAGCGGCAAGCCACCTGTGGTTGACTGTGAATATGGTGATGATTGCAACTCTAAAATTGTCAAATATGTAGCACGTCTGGTGATTGACCATGAATATGGTGATGATTGAAACTCTAAATGTTGTGATTGACTATGAATATGGTGATGATTGCAACTCTATATGTTGTGATTCACTGTGAATATGGTGATGATTGCAAATCTAAAATCGTCAAATGTGTAACAAGTGTTGTGATTGACTATAAATATGATGATGATTGAAACTCTAAATGTTGTGATTGACTATGAATATGGTGATGATTGCAACTCTATATGTTGTGATTCACTGTGAATATGGTGATGATTGCAATTCCAAAATCGTCAAAGATGTAGCAAGTGTTGTGGTTGACTGTGAATATGGTGATGATTGCAACACTATAATCGTCAAACATATAGCCAGTGTTGTGATTGACTGTGAATATAGTGATGATTGCAACTCTAAAATCGTCAAATATGTAGCAAGGGTTGTGATTGACTGTGGATATAGTGATGATTGCAACTCAATAATCGTCAAACATATAGCCAGTGTTGTGATTGACTGTGAATATAGTGATGATTGCAACTCTAAAATTGTCAAATATGTAGCAAGTGTTGTGACTGACTGTCAATATAGTGATGATTGCAACTCTAAAATTGTCAAATATGTAGCAAGTGTTGTGATTGACTGTGAATATAGTCATGAATGCAGCTCTATAATCGTCAAATATGTACATGGGTAGTTAGGACGATGCAATTCAGAGCCGACTTTTTCCTTTCATGTCGTTTGTGTTTGTTTGTTTGTTTGTTTGTTTGTTTGTTTGTTGTTGTTTATAATGAAACGATGAATATCCAATTTATGACAGTCTTTTACGTTTTATTGCTCCTCTTCTCTTTCACCCGCAACCATCTCCTTAGCAGA
>JAXRKP010000879.1:0-5000 GCA_037039925.1 Doris montereyensis | reverse complement strand
AGTCTCATTTGCTCACCCAAAAGCTCTTGGATTACAAAATAAATAACTTAATGGCATGGATACTTAAACTTCTTACAAACAGACAACAATAAACGGAAAACAATCAAATTTGATTGAATGTAACATGGGTGCTCCTGAGGTTGTGTCCTCTGTCCGGTCCTCTTTACTATTTACACAGTTAACGACTATAGAAATTGTGTGAACTCAGTTCCAATTATCAAATTTGCAGATGACCCAGTTTTGTAAGGGCTCATAAATTTAGAAAATGAAGCATCTTACCGTCTATCTTAAGTGGAAAAGTTTGTTCCGTGGTGTGATGACAATTTTCTTCTTTTAAATCTTAAAAATTAACGAAAGGGTTATGGATTTGAGCAGACATAAAGACCACCCCCCCCCCAATATTCCATTATCGGCTAAAGGGGAAATCGTTCAAAAGGTCACTAGCTATAAATATATCGGTGTCCACCTTGACCATAAGTTAAATTGGACAAAACAGATTGATTGTATTTATTTCCTCCAAAGCTAACAAGAGAATGTACGTCATCAGACAATTGAACTGTTCAAAGTAGACAAAACCTCATAAATTTGTTTCATAGAGAAACAATTGAAAGTATTTTTGAATTTATGTATGTCGACATGGGAGGGGTTGGGGGTTGGGGGTTGGGGGGGGTTGTCTCGATAACGATAAAAAGAAAAGTGGAGAGGACGATAAAAAGAGCAAGCAGAAACAATCTTTCCCTAAACTCACCAATAATTTCTTTCTAAGATGTAGCCACGTTTTACAAGCCATGTTCCACTCCCTTAAAATTCACGTAGTGTTAAGTCGAATCGAAACAGAAGTAGAACTTGAACTAGTAGCCTTTCTTTTAATCAGAACAAGAATCGAAAGATAAGTAGAACTAGAACTAGTAGTCTCTTTCTTTTAATCAGAACAAGAATCGAAAGAGAAGTAGAACTAGAACTAGTAGTCTTTCTTTAACCAAGAACAAGAATCGAAAGATAAGTAGAACTAGAACTAGTAGCCTTTCTTTAATCAGAACAAGAATCGAAGATAAGTAGAACTAGAACTAGTAGCCTTTCTTTTAATCAGAGCAAGAATCAAAGATAAGAGAACTAGAACTTAAAGTAGCCTTTCTTTTAATCAGAGCAGAATCGAAACATAAGTAGAACTAGATCTAGTAGCCTTTCTTTTAATCAGAGCAAGAATCGAAAGATAAGTAGAACTAGAACTAGTAGCCTTTCTTTTAATCAGAACAACTAGAATTTCGAAAGATAAGTAGAACTAGATCTAGTAGCCTTCTTTAACCAGAACAAGAGTCGAAACACAAGTAGAACTAGTAGCCTTTCTTTAATCAGAACAAGAATCGAAACACAAGTAGAACTAGTAGCTTTCTTTTTAATCAGAACAAGAATCGAAACACAAGTAGAACTAGAACTAGTAGCGTTTCTTTTAATCAGAACAAGAATCGAAACACAAGTAGAACTAGATCTAGTAGCCTTTCTTTTAATCAGAGCAAGAATCGAAACACAAGTAGAACTAGTAGCCTTTTCTTTAATCAGAACAAGAATCGAAACACAAGTAGAACTAGTAGCCTTTCTTTTAATCAGAGCAAGAATCGAAACACAAGTAGAACTAGTAGCCTTCTTTAATCAGAGCAAGAATCGAAACACAAGTAGAACTAGCAGCTTTCTTTAATCAGAACAAGAATCGAAACAGAAGTAGAACTTGAACTAGTAGCCTTTCTTTAATCAGAACAAGAATCGAAAGATAAGTAGAACTAGAACTAGTAGTCTTTTCTTTTAATCAGAGCAAGAATCGAAACACAAGTAGAACTAGATCTAGTAGCCTTTCTTTTAATCAGAGCAAGAATCGAAACACAAGTAGAACTAGATCTAGTAGCCTTTTTTAATCAGAGCAAGAATCGAAACACAAGTAGAACTAGATCTAGTAGCCTTTCTTTTAATCAGAGCAAGAATCGAAACACAAGTAGAACTAGATCTAGTAGCCTTTTAATCAGAGCAAGAATCGAAACACAAGTAGAACTTCTAGTAGCCAACCAGAACAAGAATCGAAACACAAGTAGAACTAGTAGCCTTTCTTTAATCAGAACAAGAATCGAAAACAGAAGTAGAACTAGTAGCCTTTCTTTTGACCAGAACAAGAATCGAAACACAAGTAGAACTAGAACTAGTAGCGTTTAAAAAAATCAGAACAGAAACGAAACAGAAGTAGAACTAGATCTAGTAGCCTTTTTTTTTAACCAGAACAAGAAACGAAAGACAACAAGATCTAGTAGCCTTCTTTTTTAATCAGAACACGAATCGAAACAGAAGTAGAACTAGATCTAGAAGTTTAAAAAAATCAGAACAAGAAACGAAAGACAACTTTATCTAGTAGCCTTTCTTTTAATCAGAACAAGAAACGAAAGACAATGTAGGTCCACTTCCCCTACTGCTGTCAGATTTGTCAACTCGCATCAGGAGCTTCAGTAGACACTTATTTAACTGGGGTTTTTTTTTATGGGTCCACAATATGTACATACTTGTACACATAGATTTTTTTTTATATCCATCATATCACAATGTGCTCTCTTACTATCTTGAAATTTGTTGTTAATAGTATTGCTTATAATCAATGGCTTCTAAATTCATTTCAATTTTTAATCTTAATCTGATTTTAATAACTTTTAAAATTGCCAAAATGAAATCATATCTTTAATGCTCATGTTAATTGCTTTAAAAATTGCTAAAATGAAATCATATTTATTTTTAATGCTCATGTTAATCGCTTTAAAACTGCCAAAATCAAATCATATTTATCTTTAATGCTCATGTTAATCGCTTTAAAACTGCCAAAATGAAATCATATTTATCTTCAATACTCATGTTAATCGCTTTAAAACTGCCAAAATGAAATCACATTTATCTTTAATGCTCATGTTAATCGCTTTAAAACTGCCAAAATCAAATCATATTTATCTTTAATGCTCATGTTAATCGCTTTAAAACTGCCAAAATCAAATCATATTTATCTTTAATACTCATGTTAATCGCTTTAAAACTGCCAAAATGAAATCATATTTATCTTTATTGCTCATGTTAATCGCTTTAAAACTGCCAAAATGAAATCATATTTATCTTTAATGCTCATGTTAATCGCTTTTTAAAACTGCCAAAATCAAATCATATTTATCTTTAATGCTCATGTTAATCGCTTTAAAACTGCAAAATGAAATCATATTTATCTTTAATGCTCATGTTAATCGCTTTAAAACTGCCAAAATCAAATCATATTTATCTTTAATGCTCATGTTAATCGCTTTAAAACTGCCAAAATGAAATCATATTTATCTTTAATGTCTCATGTTAATCGCTTTAAAAACTGCAAAAATGAAATCATATTTATCTTTAATGCTCATGTTAATCGCTTTAAAACTGCCAAAATGAAATCATATTTATCTTTAATGCTCATGTTAATCGCTTTAAAACTGCCAAAATGAAATCATATTTTATCTTTAATGGCACATGATGATTGTTACAACGTTCCTTTTACGGATGATTTCTTTTTTAATTGAATTGAATTTTATTAGTATTAAGCTTTTATCCTCATTATTATTATTATCATTATATAGTATGCCAGTCATTACTCGCATCATTATTCTGATTATTATTATTCCATTCAACATCATTGTATCATCGTCGTCGTCATCATCATCATCATCATCATCATCATCATCATTTAATATCGAAAAGTATACATATCTGTATCCGTTTTTTGAATGACAATAGAATCTTGAATGATATACATAATACAAATATATTTTCTTGACAATACACCAAAAACAATATTTCAAAAGCCTCTTAAAGGGTTTACCTATTGCCACCACTTACAATGTACTACTTTCTTTTGCAAATGGACGATTCATTGGTCCAGAGGCAAGATGTAAACCTCAACCTTTAAGAAAAAGAGTTCTTGCCCTGACCAGTTGAATGATACTCGATTTTCTCAAGTAAAAACCCCTATTCCCTCCCCCACCCCCACCTCAATCCCCAGGTCATGATAGATGACTCTACACCTAGCCCCACTGGAGACGGGCTATATAAAGAGGAAGATCCCGTGTGCAGATCACAGCCATGTGCACGTGAAAAGATTCCTGGCTGTTTACATGTTAGTCCGGGTAAACTAAGAAATGTTTTTACCAAACACTCTGAGACCCCTTAGTTGTGCATTTAGGTAGAATCAAACCAAGTCGAATGTCACACCCCTCCCTCCCTCCATTTTCACCACACCGCAGCCTCATCCCCCACCCTCCTCCATTTTCACCACACCGCAGCCTCATCCCCCACCCTCCCTCCATTTTCACCACACCGCAGCCTCGATCCCCACCCTCCCTCCATTTTCACCACACTGCAGCCTGATCCCACTCTCCCTCCATTTTCACCATACTGTGTAGCCCCATCCCCCACCCCTCCTCCATTTTGTCCATATTTTCACCATACCGCAGCCTCATCCCCCACCTCTACCATTTTTTACCATACCGCAGCCCTGATCCCCCACCCTCCCTTCATTTTCAACATACCACAGCCTGATCCCCCACCCTCTCTTCATTTTCACCATGCCGCAGCCTGATCCCCCAACCTCTCCATTTTTTACCATACCGCAGCCTCATCCCCCACCCTCTCTCCATTTTTACCCATACACCCAGCCTGATCCCCCACCCTCTCTCCATTTTACCATACCGCAGCCTGATCCCCCACCCTCCCTTCATTTCCATGTACAGCCTGATCCCCCATCCTCCTCCATTTTGTCCATACGGCACCCCCACTCCCCACCCTCCGATATCTTTTACATCCATTCAGGTGTAATGTCTCAAAAGCAATTACGCGGTCTGTGAAACATTGACTCCATTGAGATCTACATCTAGATATTGTTTCGCTATACAGATTTATTTTTCTTTTACTTTCTTTTTCTTTTGTCTGATTATTTGTCACTGTGTATG